>JAUJYV010000194.1:0-73797 GCA_033995625.1 Ophyiulus pilosus
TAAGACCGTGGCTCCTCCCTTCCCCACGTTAACGTTAAGGTTAACGTTAAAGCGTTGGCTGGCTCAAACTCTCTATTTTTAACATGCCACACGTCTTTAAACTTACCTTAACTTTAATAGCGGGAAGAGAAGAACCACGCATGCGCACCCATTACGTTCAGTTGATTCATGGGGTAGTTCAATGCGTGGCTCCTCCCTTCCCGCAATTTGAGTTATTTAAGGTAAGTATAAAGACGTGTGGCTTGCTAAAACTGTCTATCATAGAAGAAATTATGGCGATACAATATATAGCATAATAAAGAGTTTAAGCATGTTTTCCGTCTTTCACTAACCTTAACGTTAACGACAAAAAAAAAGAATCTCGCGCGCGTGCCTATTACGTTTAGTTAGTTTGTCATACATGTATTTAGATGATTTAGCAGCAATCAATTAAGACTGCTCCTGAAAATGGTCACGTGATAAAAATGATAAAAAAGCCAAAAAAAAAATGAAAGATTGTCGATAAAGTTCTACGATAAACTGGCAAGGTATCGTTGGACGTTAACTTTATACTAATTAACGTTCTAACCGCTCATGCGCATTCTTAAAAAACCCGTGCTGCCAATATCGTTAACGTTAATGGTGGCATGCTCAAACTCTCTATTATTGAGAGGAAGTAAATCCAATCTTATTGATCATTGTGATACCATGAATCAATATTTTGCTATTACAAATAGTGACCTATTTTACCTGGAAAGAATTGTATAAAAACATGATACTAAAGTTTATGTTGTTTCGACAGATAAATTTCAAAGGAGAAATCTGAACATAGGTTTTACTAACCTTTTTATGGTGTTTGACCTCGTGATTTATCATATAACCCTGCATTTTATGGTAGCAATCCCTTATAGTAAACTTCACGATTCAATTTGGGTAAAGCTATGATAGCTATATATCAGGCGTGCGTATATTTGTGAAACCCTGTGAAATCAGTACACATATTTATTCCATTTCCAACGTTGTTTTCTAAAACAAGATTGAAGTATTTTTATCATCATATGCAACAAAATCCATTTAGTTGTATTTTATCAAATGAATATATCGACCACAATTAAAACATGGAACGATATGCTACTTGCATACATATCAGTATGATCATTATCATTTGTAACATATATTGTTTAAGGGTATTCTATTGAAAATTTCCGATATATGATATTTCCATATACACTAATTCAGAATTCTGTAAAAGCAGATGTGTGGCAAGGAAATGTTACCTGTGGAAATGTGAAGAATACTGAAATAACTTTGTGAAATGCTATAATCACAAGAACGTCTTGGCAATCTCATTCTATCAGTGCCACATAGGCATATTGCTTCGTTTGGTTGTCTAATATTGGTTAGGTTTATCTGATATTTTTTATTCAACCCTAACAGGTCGCTAGAAGTGCACTCAAAATGACTAAAACGTCATTAAATGCATCTTTTGCAAGAAATTTCTGGTTATTTCTGTTGCTTTTTATGTTTTCGATGTCCTTAACATTGAAAACAGTACTTTCGATGTCCTTACCTTTGAAAACGGTACTTTCGATGTCCTTAACATTGAAAACAGTACTTTCAGTGCAGTTAGTACTTTGATGATGATGCCCTTAAAGGGTAACATTTTCCTGTCACATATCTACTTTTACAAAATACTGAATTATCTTTTGATTTGGTTAAGCAGTGTATCTCTGAAAACATATATGGTCATGTATATTATAACGTTTGATGTCGTTTATGGAAGAAAACGCCGACTTGAATTTTACAAATATGGTACTGCAATATTTATTTAGTAGTAAATAACGATTAGGATTTTTTAGCAATGAAACTGCTTTAAATTCCCAGCCGGGTATAGGCTATCCTGACTGGGAATTTCAGCATTTGTTTCTAAATATGCAATAGTTCCTCTAGAAATCGGTCCCTATCATGCTACTTCCTCCTGTTTATTTCCCCTATTTGGGCATATAGACCTGTATGGGGCTTCACCCTAAATGTCTAGCTCTAATACCTTAAATTCTTTGGGCTTCTAAACTGCAGCAAACCAAACAACAATTTAAGTCGAAAACTCAAACTATTGTATTTTTGTAAAAATGACCCAACAACTTTAAATCAATTTCAGAATTTACTTTAAACAAAGACACAAAAGCAGCACGCATTATTTAAAGAAGTTTGCTATATTTAACAATTTACTTTTTTAAGCCTTAGCTATTTTCCAAAAAATACATTCTTTACATCTTATAATTGATTTATCCATTCTCGTCTTTGAGTTACGAGTACTTTCCATTTTTTATTAGATAAAAACAGATCTGAAGAAAGTAATTTGCTCAACTCTGAATTCGCTCTACCTTCTCATTTTCATCCACATTTATAAGTGCTTTATTTGTTAGATTGACATGCTTCGTTTTACACAAATTTGCTTTTATGTTTGGTTTGCTGAATAGATCTAACGGATCTCTCTTCTCATAGAAACTGGTAAATATCCATTAAACCCATGCCATCGCAAGCCTTTGCAAACAAATGTCCCACTACAGGTGCAAAGAAGTAGTCTTGCGTTCTCGATCTATAGTAAGTGCATTTTATTGAATAAAATACAGTATAATTCAGCTCTCCAGATACCTATATGAAGGAACCTTAATTGCAAATGCATGTTGATGGTAATGAAATTATAAATAAAAAATCGATTTTCTTTAAATATGCAGTTTCTTCGTTTTGTTACGCGCATATCTCAAATGTATTCTTGTGACTATGTGGAATTAACAACATGTATTATTTCGCTATTTTTAACTATAGTTTGTTTTATGTTTTACACCACTTGGGTCACATTCATCGTATTGATTTTCTATCATTAAAGATTCCGTTGTTTTAACGACAATGATTAAATTTTATTAAATGGTCTGAAAGGGTAAATTACCCTGGTTGTATTATTTATATTATTTATGTAATTTGAACCACACAACTGATTACGTGTCTTCCTCACTTAATTTTGTTTGTTGTAATGTTACAGAATGTTTTTGTAGTTCAAACTTGTACAGTCTTGAAAAATTTGGTAAAAGCAGAGTAAAAGATAAATACATACAATTACAAATGAGCGTATTATTTCATTATTATAGCACTTTATCAATAAGACAGAAAAACTTCGAGTATTTGTTTTGGGAAAAAGCAGGTTTATGTAAAGGTGTTATAAAAGTATTTCGCCAAAAATCTGTTCTTTTAAAACGTTGTATTGTGCTCGATTTAGGTATCTTCCCACGTTGCCTACGTTTCCATCTTGAAGTGGTCATTGGTGAGTAAATCTAAAAGGCAAGTTGTGCGCCACTGCCCCACGTTCCTTGAAGCACACACGTTTTTACCAATAAAATGCATTAACAATTATCTTTGAATATTAAACTTCTAAAATACCTGTTTTCTAAGTTACCTGTTTTTTCATCAATGCATGTTGATGTGTAAAATTATCAACACGCATTACATTATACACTCATCATCAAGAAATAATGATGATAATGGTTGTTTTGAAACACCCATTGGTGTTAACATGTTCATTTTAAGGTGTTTTATTTTTGTTAGGTGTTTTCAATGCACACCTTTAAAGGTTTTTAAACTGGCAGATCATAGGTGGCGCCACTAGTACAAATTTAAGAGTTACTCTTTCCATTAATCACTGTTGCCATAAACAAATGTCATCGCAAAGTACAGCAGCTAATTTCATGAGAAAGGAAACTACCACAAAACACCATTTCTTAAAGGAGCTTGATAAAGCCTTTAAAGATGTAGCATATGTGAAAAGTCTAAACACCTTTTTGGGTTGTACAAACATTGTTTATATTTAGAGTGTAGAAAACTTGATGATGGTCTTGTGAGCCTAAACGTTGTGCTGTGAAAATCGTCGGCGAAATAAGTTGTCGGCGAAGTGGGACGATACCTCACACACTTGGATATTTCAGGTTTCAAGCGTATTATCTCCTTCACCTTTAATGCAGGGCATATCTCTATAATATCAACTGTGTTAAACGCAGTTATTTAGCCATTTGGTTCGTTCGCCTCTTCTTCTTTATCTCTGTTATCATCGCACGATTTCTTGATGATTATCATCATTAAGCGTATTGCAGCGAAAATAATGGAGAGAAAAGATGACCTAGCAGCTTGGTTATTAACGAACTACCGTGATCGTATTTGATTTTGTGTAGCCAGCTGAAAATAGTGTAAATTGTTCTCCAATAGCATTAAGTGACGGCATCGAGTTATTGCTTTTCTTGTGCAATTCCGTGAAAATTTGCCTTTGAATTTCGTGCCAAGTTAATTGAAACGCGGGAAATCGAGAGATGGATGTGCTAGACGTAATTGGCCAGCAAACGAAATCCATTTGCAATTGAGCCCGGATTTCTGGATGATTTAATGAGCTTTTGGCAAGTAGAGATGGGCAATGTCATTATCGAAGGTTTTGGGACAATGCCATAAGTGTTCCAGGACTACAGAACACGCTTCTCCTAGTAATGTAAAATAGCCGCCGATATATCCTTGCAAATTTTAATTGAAAACCGTTTTCTGCAGTTAGCCTTGCAAATCGTATCGTTCAAGTAGCTAATAAAGCTTAAACAATGAGTGACAGGACATAAATTATGTTTATCGATTTTTCGGTTTGATTCACTATGCCTGTGTGCATATTGGCTGGATATTAAATTAAGCCATGCACGGTGGGTGTAAATTTAATATGCGCTAAAGCTCTAATTACTTTTCGCGCATGCTGTTCTGGCAAAAATAACCTAACCATCTCTACTTTCCAAGAAATCATGTTTTTTTTAAAATTAATTTTGCTAGTCACAAATTTAAGCATGTAAGTAAAAAATATAACAACATAGCTTCCCGGGTGGAAACGTTATATATGGACATGTGTGGGCCATACTAGGCCCTTGAATGGTCATACATAGCCATGTGTGGGTCATACTTGACCCTTGATGGGCCATATTTGTCCATTGATGGGTCATATTTGATCTTTGATGGTCCATATATGAACCATGTTTGACAAATGAGCGATTTGTGCATTAATTACAGCAACTGAATATTCATCTATTAGCAATACTAAGCAATCTATAGGCAACATATTGCCACTGATTAGCAACTGATGAACCATACAGGGGCATATATGGGCAATAATGGTCATACATGGAGATGTATGGGCGAGTATGGTCATACCTGGTCATATATGCCCAGACGTCTCCGATGTCTAGTCTAGCCATATATGTCAATACGGGGCACGTATATTTGGGATTTTCCACCAGGGTTACTGTATCAAGTTATCTTAATTATAAAAAATGCAAATGTAGCCACTGTTATTTTTTCATCAGATAGGGTCAATTAATTATTAAACGATGGTTTATGGCAACGGAACGTTACAACCAATTATGTTTATGTACTAAAACACAGTTTTGTTATTTTTCGTGTAATGTCCAAAACTAGGGGATATATGGGGAATACGTCCAATACTTATGTGGTTAATTCTTACCAAAGGTTTCAGCGTAAGTCTATCAATGCTTAACTGGATGTATTTTTCACATTTGTGGTCATCGATTTTACGTTTCTATCAGATTCTATCTTCTACGACACTGTCAGCTATGTGTTTGGTTACTAATAGAAACCCCATCTGTTGTTTAATGTGGTTAAATGTAGATGGCGCTGCAAATCGTGAGTCTATACAGCAGACTTGGTATTTTCAGAAAATATACTTTCAGTGGTAAAGTTTTAATGTTTTGTCAAGAAATCGTATTTTTGTATGGATGTAGCTGTGTATCGATTTTATAGAAGGGCCAACACTACTGCATTTGTCTTGCAGCCTTGTGCCGTGTTGCCAAACTTGCATATCATATAATATTTGTTGAACGCGTTTTGCAATTTTCATACAAATGTATATATCAGTTGAGCTTTTGTAATCCATTAACCGTCTATTTACAAACTTGTTTACAATGTTGTATTCAGTACGTAACATAGTTAAGTGTAATTTACTTTCTGTAAATTAGTCATTGACTTGTCATTAGTTTCATCATTTGACATATCTTGTTGAACCACAGATTAGCATGCTATTCATTTTTGCAAATTCAAGTGTTGGTTTATAAATGTCGTTCCTTAGCTAATTACTAGAAATTTTCCAGATAAGCAGCTAGCTGGCGTTGGCGTTGCTCTTCTAATTTTCAAAGTTAACATAGCTAGTTATTGCCTAATCCATGTTTACTCTGCCATGTTTCTCCATCCTTTACACAAATATTGACTGGCAATGGCAGGGAAGAGGAAAATGAAGAAAAAAAAAAGAATCTAATCTGTTTATCGAAACGAATTAATTTCGCCCATCGGTTTTTATATCTGAAAGCCTATTTCCTGCTAATCTTGTTGATGCTTTCTATCTATTTTCTGGCAGAGCAACTTTTCTTTTTACGACTGTACGTGGATTTCCGTAGGAAGAAGGTTAGTCTGTGTCACTGTGGAAACAGACGAGCTTAGTTGGTCGAATATAGAGAAAAATTGTTAGAAACGTATCACGGACGACATGGAGTCGTCTATATTGTGCCTCAAGGATATCTGTAGTTGTTTTTTTGCGAAATTCAGCGCTGCACTTGCTGTCCTATCTGGCCGTCGTTCACGTTCCAGACTTGCATTCAGGCTAATGCTAAATTAATGGAATTAACTTTAGTGAGAATGAGGTAATTGATCTAATTGTATCAAAATAACGCTATTACGAGTACTTTTGTGTCTGGTTCAAGCAACAAATATTCTTCTAACTCCAGCTGTTTCAGCAACTGAGTTTTTTTTTCCCTTAAGTTATGTTGTCGTCTTTGGATGTTTCCAGGTGTTTCCTTTGCACGAATTTGTTCGTAAGCTATTGAGGGAAAAAATATAACGCCAAAATTGTGTTTTTGCTGTTGCTCCAGGTGACAGTTTTTCCTTAACAAGTAGAACATCAACACCTCTAACTAGTTGAAGGTTTTTTTACTTTTGCAAAGTTTGTTTACTTTACATATTTGATAACCTTAATTTAATTCACGCATAATATTAATTTTGGGTTATAACAATTTGAACGATGTTTAAGATTTGTGACACTGGATTTAAATTGGATTTTATTCATTGCATTGCTTGATATTGACCCACTGAAAAACAGACACATGATTAGACTACTATTGTTATTTTTAGAAATATTTTTTTTTCCTTTGGTCCTTTTATTTTTAGCATTAGTATTATTATTTTCATTGTTAGATCCTCGTTAGAACCTAATTTATCTTAAATTGGGAACCACTTACAGAACATTACTTGAACTCTTTTTAAGTATATGGCAACTTGGTGCTGACTGAAGAGTATACAGAAATGTAATTGAATTGATTTACGAATATTTTGATGCATAGCGACCAAATGACGGTGTTACCAATTATGAGCTGACCAATCATATTAGTAGTTTCATTTTGACATGTTTTAGGAGATTAAAAATTTTGAAAAAACCAGTTTAGATTCTATATACCGTAAAACGTGGATACTTTAGGTTACTTTGGATATTTTTGTACTCTTGAACAATGATGAGTTTTACTCATTTTTTTTTAACTCGACGGCACTCAAAATTGCGCAAACACATCACATCCCTATCATTTTCTTACTATAATAAAGAAAAAACAGGATTTGAAAAAAATATTATCTTCAATGAAGACTATAAAACTATCATTCAGGAAACTTCAGCGACATACAAAACACTATTTTAAGTTTCAGGCTTCATTCTCCAGAACTGGGTTTTTAACGTTTTCAACTCATGGTACACAAAATTGTGCTAACAAGATATAATATAGCGGGATATTATAACTTTATTTATTAAGCCATATTTTCATTGTATTCCTTGTCCTATAAACTAATGGAATCTTAACGGCTGATTAACAAATATTTTCAGTTAATTCAGCCAAAAACCGTAATTCCAGTTTCACCAGAAATGATCAACCAAGATCAGTATTTTTCAACTTCTTTAAAATCGGAATGTGCATCTTCCTATCTTCCTTGTGATGGACAACAATTTCAAAGTTTTCTTTACAATTATTATCATATCTAAAATGTAAATTTTCGACCATTCTGTCGCTTCCACAGCACACTACTCTAGAAGGTATTCACACTGCAAAAAACGGAATCGTGTGTACTACTCAGGTTCACACCATACAGGCTTTATTACACCTAGTCCAGTTTTCTGCAGTCGATCCAATTTCCTTGAATCTCTAACTCTCATCTAGTCTCGCAGTTGCAATCATATGGTTGACCGTCTTATCGCACATCTGCAATCGAAGCGTCTTCCCAAGTGTCGTCTGATACGAAAATCATTGTTCCCTTCCCTGGCCAGCGCTATCAAATTTGTGCTCCATCTTTCTTGTCTTTGTGTCCACCACGATGATGTATACCGCAATCAAGATCCCATGCTGGCCATTGTCACCGAAAGGTTCGACCAGGGCGGAAATTGGTCTCTTTTTTTTTTCATTATGCCGCAATGCCTGCAGCTTAAGCAGTGGTCGAGCTAATGCACGACACCTCCCACAAAATTAAACCTGGGCAGTCGGCCCCAGTTAAGCAAGCATCGCCATACTTAAGTAGCCGGCGTGCTCGGCATGCCATATCAAGCCTGCAGGTCTCAATCAAATAAAGTAAACTCTTTAGTGAGGCCGCGCTCTTTGCAGATATCTTGATTTCTGCCCCCATGAAAACTCTTCACACTTCATCAGATAGCTAGCACGTAGTATAGCCGCAACTTATGGCTGGCCGAAGAGCTCTTGCCGGTCATTTAAAGTTGTTTATACGCGGAGGCGTATAATGGACACGTACGACGTATAACCGTTGCGGCACCTTTTGGGGAAAATCTTGATAACAGCACTGCATAATCCATTTAGAGTGGGGCAGTGCAGATAGCGCCTGCTGGGCCATATCAAGAAAGATTTCTGGTCTCATTGGCCTGGGGATGTGATGTGGTTCTGATAGGCTTGCAGAGGCTGCGAAATCCCCACCCGAATTTTCGAAGAGATATGGTGGAACTTGCAGAAGGATGCAATGAATGTCTGATATTGTTCTGTTGAACGAGTAATTCTAAAGTTTGGAAGCGAAAACATGAATCCGGTCGATATTTGTAGTATTTCTAGTTGGCATCAGCAGCTGAGATGCAAGGTAAAAGCTTTTGGTACAACATTATGAATGAGAAGGTGAATCCACCTGTTATAGTACTTCCAATCCGTCATATTTGTGAACCGATCAATGATAGTTCAGGAGTGTCCAACCTTTTTTAACCGTGTCACAATTTCTCAAGAAAAATTGCATGAAAAATTATGCTTAAAAGGTACATCATATGCTGTATGATGGTCGTCATCAAATTTAACATTTGGGTTTCTTTTTTTTTGTGGATTTTACATATTTAAATGTGTAATGAAAAGTTGGAAGTGATTATATAGTCCATGGAAAAGGCTCGGGTATAGGGTTGACCACCATTGGTTTAGCTTGATATGAAATCTATAGAAACTATAAATTTCGATTCAAAGGCATTGTCTTCATTAAAGAAAATTAATGTATTCATTTCAATATTAAATAATATTCATCAAAATATCCTTTTATAAAATAGAATCTTTGAGAAAACTTGTTTAATATGTTCAGAAATAAATGCAGTAAAGTAGATTTTTAAGAAAACTTTGCGGCATGTAATTTATATAACTATATACAACTTTTAAATATTCTAATCTATAAATATTTAAATAAACATTTAAAAAGTTTCATTTCAGCTAGGTATTCTGGACAGATATTGAAAATATTAGACAATGAGATGTATCTTTCATATAGCTTAATTTTCATCATCCATGCGTACAAGCATGTGGCATAACGTCAGCACTTTAGAAACCTCAAAAATGTCAATGTCACTGAAGTGTTTAAAAATGAAGTTTTTACTTTGGCATATCACTAATGCTGATGTATGTACAAGCTTAGCCCCTACGCATGTTGTCACGTCAAAATGCATCTCTGAGGATTCACTTAAGGGCAACTATATATGAAATATGTTGTCTTCAAGACGTTCCAAACCATCCTTTGCAAGGTTCCGCAAATTAATTAATGTTTGATCTCCCATCTTTTCGATACCGTACGCTGTGTACGCAGCTTTTTATGGCCTGCATTAATGCCTTAGGATGTGCGTATAAATTGGCTTATGACCGATAAAGTTGGAGATGTTGTCCATCAAGAAACAGTCTTAGCATGGAGCAGGAAAATTAAATTTGGGATGACTGTCGCCCACGTATCTATTGGAAGCGAGAACTCCAAATGGTCTTGCTAAGTGTTTAAGACTTTGGTATATTGCTCGACTGCACTGACCGCTATTGAAAGAGACGGGCGAGCTCTATTGGCCCCGCTTATAATTCCAATTAGACTGCGATGTTTAATTATCCGTGATGGAGTTCTTATATACTCAATCAATTGAACCTGGATCCCAGCAATATATAGTGCTTTTTGCATTACCTAAGGAAGAACCTATATACGTAATCAGATCAGGAAAAAAATGTTGGAGCACCAGTCGATCATTAAGTATATAAGGCTACTCTTAAATGCATTTCCTTCGGCGTTTACCCTGCCTGTATATAAAATTGATGCCATGTATGCCATCGATGCAATTGCACAATGACAATGGGTGACTATCAAGCGCTTGGTTATTGGAATGATCGGATCTTAATGAGCCCGCAGCCAATGTGGATTCAACCGAGTTGGATGGCTTAATGGTAACGCTAGCTATCCGCCAGGCAATTCGGAGACCTGGGTTCAAAACTCTGGTCAACTATAGATATGTTTTTTTCCGGTTTTAGTACACTAAACAACACTGTGGATGTGTGGTTTTAAAGCTTGTCCTTGTGGTTTTAAAATAGCTTGCCATATCCATTCAGAAACGATGACACAAACCACTTAGATTGAATACATATAACTGAAATTAATCAAATTTTATCAGAATTGGCTTTGCAACTTGAAACAAAGTAATATAAACAAGTCCCTGAAATTGTGTGCATTATTATAATGTGAAAAAGAATGGAATTGGGTGTCTGGACTATCTTGATATTTAACACAATGGCTGACATGTGCTAAGATGTAATCTAACATGGTGAGTATGTTTTTGTGTAGCAGTATAATAAACCATTTCTGGCTCACTTGAAGAAAAAATGTCAAAAATCAAACCCAAAGATTAAAAAATGAGACAGAAATTAAACTTAAAATTTATAACAAATGTCAGAAATGGCATCTTTTATACAGCAGTATAAGGGAATCCATTTCTGGTTCTCTTGAAGACAATGGGAATATTAAATAAAAATGTATCACACAACAACAACAAAATAGAAAATCGGTAAAATTATTTGTTGTCAACATCGAAAATAGTCCAGGCCAACAAAATTATGCAAAAATTAGTTTTCAGCAACTCGATCATTAATGCTCTTAAATGTTTTCAAGTGAGCCAGAAATGGCTTTTCCTATGAATGGTTTGTCAAAAACTCATGTAATTTTACAAGCGAGCAGTTAGAACCTTGCCATCTTTGTCGTGATATTGCAATGGCTTTGCCAGAGAAGTTGTGAGTCTTTGAGCAAACTTAAGCGAACCTTTATATTGGCTGCGAATCGAACCACACCCTTTGTTGATTGTCCACGCAAAAACTTTCTTCCACACTGTCGCTCCTGAGACAGAAATGAGCATTTTGCGTCTTTTCTTGTCTCCAAATTCAATCATTTCTTCAGCGGGGATACCCAATCTTTACGAGGGGAAGGAGATTCGTTGGAACATTATTCTTTTGACAAGTAGTTTTTGCCGTGTAAGTCTTTGCGAGATGTCAAGTAAGACTACGGCTTAAATATTCAGATAAACACAATCTCGAAAGTACACGGAGGTTGGGGAAAATGCTGTTTACCAAATCCCCAAAGGGGCTTTTAAGATGGCCTTCTCCTAAGTCTATCAAAGGCTGCTGCACAGAAATCTTCCTGAAAATTTCGCTCGCCGAAGCAGATGTTGTTGTGGCGATTGAATATGTAAGGATACAATATGCTAACAATGGCTCAAATGGCTCAATTAACCATGTACGACTTCTTTTGCTACTCCATTTTTTTTTTAGCCGAATTGAGCAAACTTGTTTTAAACTTCAGCATCTACCTTAAAATACATGCTGTGTACTTCCAATGGACTGATCTACAACTTTGAAATTGTTTTAAATGGTATAAAAGAGGATTAATTTCATTTTAATATACAAAGAGATGATGTCATTTTAATATATATTAAAATATATGATATAATGTAGTTTACAAGCAGGCACAGGCACGTTAACTGTGTATTTTTAAATACAATATAGCCGGTATTGCAATTCGCCATCTTGTCTGATATTGATACACGTTTTATAGAGTGGTAAAAATCATATAGTGGCCATGTATTATATGGTCATTTGTGACTCTTTATGACGAACGTGCTTAACAGAGAATTTTATACCACTAACTAAATTTACAATCCCCGTCCTCGAATATTGTCAAGTATGACTTTAATCTTCGGTTAATGCAAGCAAATTTTGGAGTATGTTCCCAACTTGATCACTTTGAACAAAGACTGTGGTCAGATCAGATCCAGTAGCTCAAAATGGATATTCCCCATGATCAAGTTATGATGGGACTATCTTTTACAGCTGCAGGACCTTTTCATCACATACACTGTATTTGGATTAGGTACTAGGTACTCAAGATTATGATTGCTTATCAAGCTTATCATTGGCTAAATAAGGTTCACACATGGCTATCAATAACCCATATTACACGTGTCCATATCTAGCTTTTCCACCCGGATTCTTTGGTTCAAGGTGTCCACTTTTAAGAGCTTACTATGGTAATCTATTTTGGAATATGTAGAGCAAATCACACGTGCTTGTGTTATTTTTTCAACTGTACATTTTCGATTTCTGTTCACAACACCGCATTTCACATACATTTTTTTCGTTTTACCGTTTCATAGCAAATGCAGGAAATGAAATGATCTAGTCGCCTTCGTTAGGCATAAGCTTATATAAAGTGATATCGTGGCCAAGAGCCACAGAATAGGATGAGATTTTTTTTTGGGGGGTTTCTTTAGGATTTCGCTTATTCTGTTGCCTACAGTGTAAACGCCAGCAGCATTAACTGGTGGCAAAAGTAATGTAATGAAACCGGCGTTGAATCAGGGCGACGCCAACACTTTAATGAACTGCAAATGGCTCATGCAGCTATAAAAACCGCAATGGTTTCGACTTGTGAAATGGCAAAGGCTAAAGATGCATATACCGTCCTTTAGCCACATGCACGACTAGCATCCCATTTCTGGCCCAAGAAGGCATGGAGAGAGCAAATGTTCTATGAAAGTTGGTGGGCATGATCACAACTCCTGGCTTATCGTTATTTCAGGCCCATCGAGGGCAACAAATGGGCTGTAGGCCGATCTGTGACACCGATTAACAGTATTCACGTGATGTCATCTACCAGCCTACAATGTTAGTGCATTGGGAACCAAAGAAAATGGATAGCAAATTTGTGAAAAGGTAGATCTTATAACATTTTGGAGAGTATTTTTTCTTTATTAATACCATTATCTTACTAATATGTTGTAAATATAATCATCATATTTACAACATATATTAGTAAGATAATGGTATTAGTCAAGAAAAAATAATCTCCAATAAGTTATAAGATCTAAATTGAAGATCTCCATTGAAAAAAAAAATTGAAACCTACTAAGCCACGAAACAAAACCAAGGTTTCGGAAACATGTTTGCTCGCCAGTTTTCTAGCCAGAGGTTGCTACGTTTTTCGAAAAAAGCGTGCTTCCAGCAAACATTTAGGTGTTTCTGGTGGTCGAATCCGAATCAAATGAAAAACTGTTTGAGTACAACATGACGTAGAGAATTGCACCACGTCCTTTCTAGAGAAGACGACAGTTTTTGGCCACTGTATACAGGCCTTGTTAGGAACGTCATGAACATAAAATATCAAGCTCCCTTGTGTTACATCGAAATGGTTTCTGCAGTTTGTGCACATGTTTGTGCAGGTTTGGAAAACCTTGTTGTTGTTCTGTGTTTGCATGCTCTGCTAAGTAAAACAATTTTAGCACGTTATAAAGTGATCTAAAATTATCAGAAACAATGAGTTCCAAATCAATTTCAACACTTAACTCATATTTTAACACAGAGAACATTTTAAGTTTTGTCATGTTTTATGTGAATTGGCTTGATGTTGTGTTTAGCAACGGCTGCAAACTGTTAGAAACATATTGTACATTAAATCCCATGCATCTCTTTACAAAATGGAACTATTAAGCGAATGTATGTGACATTAATGAAATGCATCGATTTTTTTAATTGTTTTATACAAAATGCAATATGCCAGCTGCGTATAAAGGCTTAACAGCATATTCGAACGGGTCGGTTGTCCTAATTGTGGTATTTGTGGTTTTCCACAGTTATTTCATTCCAATGCTGTGATTTTTTACTCTAAATAATGGCCACCATGCAGCAAGTCATTCCACTTTAATCATTTTTCCATTACCCGACCTTCAAATGGCCTATGGGCTAAATTTCAAATTATAAGCATAACTAAACCTAATTAGCCTTGTTACCTTAATTGTGTTTTAATAAATCCTGAATTAACTACAGAAATTACGGAAATTTCCAAATTTCATCTTTTCTGCAAGCTGTATACCATTTTGTATCTTCATTGCCGACAATTTCATCAATATATGCAGAAAGCAAAAGGTAGTTTCTGGATTCGAGGTACTCTTCAAAGATAAGCAAATCACGAAAAAACTTTCTTAATGCCGTGATCTGCTTTAAAATGAGAAGTTTGCATCCAAATTAAGCCCAAAGTTTCTTTTCAATTTCTTGCCCGTGATGCTTGTTTACTTACAGAATCTGATAGCAGTATAGGCAACATCACATCTCTTGCACGAATTCGTGCCATGTATTTCCTCCAGTTGTTGCTTACAGAAAAACAAATTTCATTATGAGAAGCCATTCTTCTGCTATTTTTTGTGCATCGGTGGTATTTTAAATTTGGGTTGAGGGAAAATGTAAATACCTAGAATTCTTCTTGTTTTGCATGCATTTGCCCAAGGGCATGTTAACTTGAGAATAAGCCGTTCGTCTGGTGGATGGGATACAATTTTTTTCATAGAATTCTCTTTAGCTTTTGTATTAAAACTAGAAAAATATAAAAAAAACAATGCCTGTAGCTCACATTATTGGAGCGTGCTTTTTTTCTACTTTAACAAAATGCTTTCCTTAATGGTAAGATTGCTAATTGGTTTTTCCATAACTATATTGATATATAAAAATATCATCTTAGTACACGTATTTCCCTATGATATCGGATGTAATATCAAAAACAGCTACTTGATATTGTTCAAAATTTGCATCATTTTTGTAGTTGACTTAAATGTTAATGTATAATACAATTTTTTTTTTCATTTGTCAAAGTATTTCCTAAAGCCATTTTCCATATATTATCAACATCTCATTAATTGCACGACTATTACATAATATATGCTTGTCTCATGAAATACTACATTGTAATACGATGTACAATTTCTCTGTTTAAAATCATTTATTTAAATTAATCCTCATGACTGTATTTTAAAAGCTATTAATAGCATTTAGCAACATTGTGTGGTCACGTTGTGAATTTAACTCTAGGCTAAACATTTAGAGAACACGAAATCTCCATGATCTATAAGTCCAAAAAGCGATTTAAACTTTTTGGAATTTATCCTATAGGATTTAATCCACGATTTAAAAACATAATCTTGCACAATGCGTTCGACTAACTATTTGCCATGCATGCTGCATGCTAATGGCTATACTTTAGTTGATAACGAATGGCTTCAATTTTTCATGTGCTTTGACCTCAGATGAAATCAGCTTATACTACATATAAGAGTATATTTGGATTAAAATAATTGTGTACTACCGTTGTTACAATACACTGTCTGCAATGAAGTAACCTTTTCTGTCATGCCATATAGTATATATGACTATCATTAGACATTGCATTGTATATGTATATATACTGCATTACAAGCATAATAGGGATAAATATAAAAAAGGTTTAAATTATGAATACAAATATAAATCTCACGGATTTTCAATTTTCCAGCATCGGTATACAAATAGTAGAAATGACAACAATAGAAGTTTGTGCCAGCCACGTTAGACTATGACGAGATTGAGAAGCACGTCATCGCTCATCGATCTCGTCATCGTTTAACGTGGCTGGCACAAACTACTAGCGTCTTCCGAAATTGTAGAAACTTTAATAATATTTACAAAGTTAGATGGAGATAAATTTTTAACTAATTAAGCTATAGATAGTTGCATTAAATTAGCCGATTCATTTAATTTTCTTTCTAACGATAGGAAAAATCAAGTAAGTCGACCCTCGTAATTGCACAGTGACCCGGCAAGCCGAAATGTGCAATTAACCGGTGTATGTAATTATCCGGGTTTTGCTTCAATGCAGTAATCCTGGTTCAAGTTTTTGCTAAAATCCTTCAAATGGCTCGATTAGCTATGGGAAACATTTTTTAGATTCACGTTTTCCAGTAGATACTTTTAAAGCTAGAAATTATACATGATAGTCGAAAAATCACTAACTCTCTTAATAGAGAGTCTGTGTACGTTTTCAGTCCTTCCCTTACCTTAACGTTAACGACTAATAAAGAAGAAGCACGCATGCGCACCCATTACGTTCAGTTAGTTTCATTTAGATGATTTAGTAGCAATCAGTTAAGACGGGCTCCGTAAAACGGTCATGAGATGAAAATGTAAAATACCCGCCAAAAAAATAAAGAAAGAGTGTGTTTAAAGTTCAACGATAAACTAGCAAGGTTTTCGTTTGACGTTAAACATAAACCCATTAATGTGATAGCCGCGCGTGCGCATTCCTAAAAAACCAGTGCTGCCAATCTCGTTATCGTTAACCGTGGCATGCACAAATATTGTGCAATTATCCGGTTTTTGCAATTAAGCGGTGTGCAATTATGCGGGTTCGACTGTACTTCCTTTAACGAACAGTTTTAATTCTTTCGAAAATTTTCTTAATTTTTTTAAAATTACTTCATTTACTTTAAAAGTACAGTACTTTACAATAATTTACAATTTACAAGCTTTACAATCATTTAACATTTCTTCCCATTGCTCCTGCAATGAAAAGTTATCATTTTTTTGCACTCATTGAAGAAAAATATATATATATATATATATATCCGAGAAAATAATATAAATTGACTTGAATTTATTACAGCATGCAATGGAGATGATAATCAAAGATGATGGAATAACTTGTTATCAAAATCATTTTCATTTCTGTGTTCATCTAATTCTCAAGAGAACATTGGCATGTTATATAGGCAAGGCCGAGTGGAATGTTTACTTTGTCCTTAAGCTACAATTTTCCATTTTTTAGGTTTATTCCCTATAATTTTATGCAATCTACGTTCATTTTTACGTAATTTACATTTATAGCTCGATTTCGTGTTTTTTGTGTGTTAAATCTGAGGGCAAACGAAAATGTAAACAACACGTCAGTGGGAAAAGCACTTGTATAGAAGTTACTTTTCCATCGCCCTATTATTCTCCACTTCTCTTCATCTAGCACAGCTTTTTAGCAACCCTATATCATCTCATTTTCTTCATTCGGATGCACTCGAACACAAATGTGCTCCGACATTTTGTTTGATCGTTTTCATACAAGCGGCTCTACTTGTAGGACAATTTAATGGAGATAAATTTTCTCAACTGAAGAACCAAGTTTTCCAACTTAGGTAGACATCAAATGACCCAACGTCGTTTATATAACCAAGCATAGCGCAAATGCGAACAAATAGCTGTTGTACCACAAGGACTAATTTAGTTCATTCCCTGGGGCCAAATATGACGTTGCTACGCTTGATATAGTTTTCGCCTTAGTAAGTGTAGTTGTCGCATGGGTCACTGAACCTGTCATGTTCTCCCACTTGTGGTAGCAGTTGTGTCTTTAGATATGTGCGGCCTGTTAATTATGGCCAGCCAACGGATTTCTTACATAAGATGGAGGTAATTTACGATTGCACTATTTCATTGAGGATAGTTCAAAGTATTTTTCTTTGAAATATATTAAAGAGTTTAGCTATTTAATTGAACGAAAATATAAAGTTTATATAGTTTACAATTACCGTTCAATATGTCTTGAAAATGCTAATGTGATTAATTTTACATGATTATTATATAATGTCATATTTACTGAAAGAACACGATATCCTAATGCTTGAGGTTAGTAGATACTAGTATTTAAGTAAAGATTGTTTCTATTAACAAAACATCATGTTACAAAGTCAAGCTACCAGAATTGGAAAATTTCTTGTATAAAAACTTTATCTATGCTGTGAAAAACATTTAATTAAACAGCTAGCGATTTTGTTTCCAACACGCCTTGTGCTAATCTGCTAAAATTGTTTAAATATGCATTACTATTTAAATTTGACATTAAATTGAAGTCTAAATTTATTAATAATTAATTACTATTAAAACATCGATTTTCAATGTACACAAACCAATGAATGAGGAAATGATAGCTTAAAATCCGCCTTCCTGATTTAATACATATTATATAAGTACAAAATAAGACAAACTTACTTTCATTACATTTTTGCATTGAAAGTAGAGTGAATTGGTGAATATTTTAATAAATGTGGACTATTGCAGTTTGGTATGGCCCATCATGGTGATAATATTTGATACCTGAAAATATGGTTATTGGCGAAAAATCGTCCATAAATGGCTATATGTAGCTCATACTTTTCCATACATAATGTACTAAATGTATAGCTTTTCAACCCTGTTGGTTTTCAGTTGTTTTAATATTTAGAGTGAAACGTCCCGGATTCAATAATTAAAGAATTTAGGGACCTGAGATTAGGGATGCCAATAAAAAGTTCAACCTTTAAATCTATTCAACTATTTAATTTCCATTTCATGTAGTTTATAATCTCATCCAGATCTTAACCCCCCAGTATGAGGTTCAGTTGGTGTCAAAAGTAAAATTAGTTCCGAATTTAATTCAAAGGCTTACTGAGGCATGATGCACACAATTCGCAGTTATGGGAATTGCACATATGGCACCTGTGCCTCTGTCAATGCTTGCCAAGCCGTGTATTGGGGGTGAACATCAGGTTTATAAATATTTCTTAATCATATTCCTAGAGTATTCCAAGAAGCATCCATCCTTCCTACCCAAGTGGGATGTTGTTGTAAATGAACGCCCGAGTAGTCATTGCAGTAAGATTATTACTCTTTTCCAATTTAGCTGCCAAATGTCAATATTTGAAGAATTTGAAATGCCAGCATTTTGACTTAGCGCATCGTGTGTAAGCTCTCTTGAATTATCAAGCGAAAATTCGAGGTATAATTTGCTGCATTTAACTCGACACAAGTCAGTCCTGCATCTAGTTCAAGTTACTATGTGCGCCAATGCAGAATGCAGCAGAGTAAGTTAATTTTTCTGCTCGAACCGTCTCCGCCTCATATCTCAATCCAATAAAACATTTTTCTTCTGCTATGTAAATTCGGATGAAATCATTGATGTGTGTAAGCAAAACATACCTCATGAAGAAGAAAAACCCAAGATATTAACCTCCATCTCGCTAATAAAACATTGCACGAAGCGTAATTACTTTTCACCTGCAGTGTAGGATTTTGCATTACTCCAACTCGTACATTTAGCAATGTTTTTTTTTTTCTCTCGAATATTTGCATAAGGACTTCTTTTCTTGCTCTGTTGAAACGGATGTTGTTGCTCGCCTGAATGGTACGACTGACATTGCGTGTTAATGCGCTGACGGCGCATTAGGACTGTCTTGAATCATGTTTTGCATTTAGATGGTCTAATTTTATGCCATGTGCATATGGAGAAAAAGCTTTTTCGAAATGATTTCAAAGACAGGAAACCCCAAGGTATTTCTGCTAAGAGATCTTGTGAAAAGTACTTTTCTAAAAGTATTCTATTATTATCAACGTTATCATTTTAGAGTACTGACAATACCTCTGTCACCTTATAAGCGTTTCAAGTTTTGTAATTTAGAAAACAGAAAAAACTTTTTTAGGCATTAAAACATATGAGTTTATAAACTTTGATAGGATTTTTATACCTACTTTTGACTGACATGCCCTTTTGACTCATATGGAGATTTAAAATACTGTAACTACTAATAAGCATGGTGACTTACCAATATTCTAAATTCCGCATATTATTAAATTAGGGCCATTTTATTGTAACACCTGTTTTGTGTTTTGGCGAATGTCGTCAAACTTTCATCTCGGGAGGAACAGCTATAGAGAGTTTGAGCCAACCAACGCCTTAACGTTAATCTCAGCGTTAACGGCGGAAAGGGAGGAGCCACGCTTTGAACTACCCAATGAACTAACTGAACTTAATGGGTGCGCATGCGTGGTTCTTCCCTTCCCGCAGCTTACGTTACGTTAAGGTAAGGGATAAACGGCAAACGTGCTCAAACTGTCTACTAGTTGTTGTTAAAATATGTCAATATTTTGATTCCCATATGCCTTTACTATTATTCATATCAATATAAAACATAAATACGTTGAACTGTAGGTTACTTTTGCCAAAAGCTAAACATATGAGTGGGGGAATTTGGGACTGACCCAAACTTGAGTTTCTGCAATTTTGACAATATTTTCTTATTATTTAACTTGCAAAGCAGGATGACATTTATTTGGAAAGAGGGGATTGATTCTATTTGACCTGGTGAGTATCAGATCGTACAGAATTCCAAAAGGAAACACCAAAAACTGGCTCAAAGTATCCACATTTTGAGGTAATATAAAAGAGTGAAATTGCTTAAACAGCACATATGTTTTTATAGTTAGCAGAAACATACAGAAAACCACGTGATCAATCAATTATGACACTAAAACCGATATATGTCACATATTGCGAAGCACCTTTCTTCCATACGAAACATGCATGGGCAGTACATTGTTGGTATTGATTTCTTCATAGTGCTGCTTATGGTCTCGTGAATGACCTGGTCTAGTTTCTAGAACTAAAAGGGGGCTGTGCTTGAATTAAGATTGTGCCACCCTTGTTTATGCGATCGACATTCTTTATATACAGACGTAATTTAGTAATTGATTGCTTAGTTGATGGCATGCATCAGTTCACACAGTGGACAATGAATTAGACACGATGAAAGTTAGGCTGTCTGGAAGTGAAGTTGTTACATGCGAATGGTCTTTAGCATGGATGCACCTGTTTTGACTTCATTGCAAATTTCGTAATTAATTTTATCCAATTAACGTTCATCAATTAATGGTCCGATTGGTAGGGCTGCTGCCCGAAAAACATGTGCCAGATTGTCATGGAAAATAATGAAAAGTACATAAATTAACATTTAATTGTCAATAGTTTACCAACAATTCATTATACTTGTACATGTATTACTGTATTACATGTATTAAAACGTTTGAAGTTCAATTCAAATTTATTACGAGTTGTCACAATGTAAAGCAGAAAATCCCAATAAAAATAAATTCGTGTTGGGCACCAATTTAGGCTTGAATTTCTTTTCCAGAGTCGAGAAATTCAAAAAATCCTTTATGAAAAATCAAAAAAGTGTTTTTTGAAATATTTAAAAAATGCAATGTGGTCTAATTGTTTGTTGACGTGGGTGTTTGAAAATGTAAGGGATTGAAATTTTCATTCAAATTTTCTGTACTCACTGAATACTTTTTTAAAGTAATGAAAGTATGCTCCTTGTGCTTTCCACTGTTCATATATTTAGGTTATTTTACTTTTAAGTGTGAATTAATTACTGCTCTAAATTTGCTATATTCTCAACTCATGCAACACATTTAATGAATTGCTTGATGAACCAGTTGGTCATTCATTGCGACGTCTGTTTGTTTATACATACCATTTAAATTCATATTTTACAATTATTCATTAACACTGAAAACCATTAAACTAAAACAAATGAATTACTTAAATGGATTATAAACACAAAGTCTGCACATGTGGCAACCAAACGGAATTTTCTAATATGTATAGTGCCTTCTGAAGAATATTGTGTGATATTCTGTAATTGGCTTCTGTTTCACGTTCAAATCATATACTGGTAAGATGTTAAGCATATGGCACAGAAAACCAATTAATAATGTCGCAATAAACTATCACAAACCGCGTAGAATGTGTTTCAATTCCATATAAATGGGTTTATGCTTTGAATCATGCTGAGAAGCAATTAATTTATCAGAAGACATACACCGTATATTTGAAATATTCGCATTCCACGTTAATTTAATCAACATAGGCCTGGAGAGTGTTTACAGATGTATTATTCTGTTTACTTTTCACGTATTATTGCTGCTGAAACATAATTATGACAATTGAAAATGTATGATTAATCCAAATAAGTTAAGCGTACTTACAATGAGCGCTTTGATAGCAATAACAAAATTAATATTTATTAAAATGATAAATTTTCGTCGAACTTGTGTGTAATTTAAAGCCATTTAGTCAAGTTAGAAAAATTGCATTTAACCCATTGGATAATTTTCCATCTCGTGGATAAACATGTATAAATAAATAACTTTACCAAAACAGTGTTCACATAACTGGCGCAGTTGATATGTTTTGACATTCACATAAATCGCATGCCCATATCCAAAAATCCATTGAGGTCAACAGGAGGATCCCCAATAAAATAAATAATCACAAATGTAAACGTAAATCAGAAATTTAAGCAATTCCCTTGTAATATTGAAACATAATTAATGTCTAAACCCATGCATAACTTTAATTTTAAATTTTAGTTTATTTTATTACATTTTTCATGTTATTTACTTAAATAAAAGTTCTACTTAAAGAAAACATTTCAGGCGTCTCACATCAACCCTATAGCATTTTCCTTTATTAAAATTGGTAGTATATTTTGTATTTCTGGGTCACTCAATGCGAAATTTGAAAAAACGCTGTTTGATCTCATTGGCTTGCATGTTTGTTAGCTTCCAAATTCTCATTCGATGCAATTTTCTATTGAATTCACTTCCCATTTTCAAACATATTAAGAACATAAAAGTGACGGAAATTGATTTGTACAGCATCTGGAGTTTTGTATTAAGATTTAAGAGCTGTGAATTGGCTTTATTATGCTGTTTGTTGGAACTATGTAATTCACAATGACGTGTTTGGAGGGAATGAAAGATATATATTTTTTTCTGGATAAACTCGTTTTCGCTCCAGACGTACACACATCCAACAACGAAATAAATCATAAGCCGCATAAACTTCGTGAAGTAATTCAATAGGAAATATCATCCCGTTTTCTAAATTACATTCAGCAATGAGAGCATGTGAATAAAATCGGTGTGAAAGAGCCACTGTAAGCATCTTGGAGACATTTATTAATGGAAATTTTCAAAGCATATTATCTATTTTGTTTTTAATACTCAAATCTTCTTAAAGTTTTCTTAGTAATTAAAGCAGCTTTCAAAATTTCCTTTTTGCAGTTCATTTCTTTTTGAATTTAATATTTGTCAGATAATTTCCTGTAAGTATAATATGTTGATCTCGAAATAATCGTGTTATCTCAAATGCAATTTAATATACAAATATTTACAAAGAAAATAAGGAAAAGCAATCAATTTGGAACAACAAAAAAACTTTAAATTTTTCGGAGAGAACTATATTTCCACTTTCCATTTCTAAAACATGTGGCATAATGCACAAATTTGAAATGAAAAAAAAAAGTATACAAACATACAGTGCATCCGACGAAGTATAGTTTTCTTTAAAAAACCATTTAAATAAAGTCATTGTTCATGACATAGTTCCAGTTTTGTAAGCTGTTTCTATTTCCCCAAGCTCACTTGAAGGTGGAAATTTATGTCATAACTGGAGAATAATTTAAAATTCAATTTACTTCACATCTCTCATCCATATTACTTTTCTTTCTGGTCTTTTGAGCGTAAAACATTTATTTCGACAAACATTATTTTTATATTTTATGTATCATTCTGTTGTGAGCTTCTGAAGGGGTTGCAAACTTCATGTGTATAGAAATTCCTCCCTCATTTTGAATATTTACAGAAAACATTAAATAACATGTCCAGTATGTTTATAATTAAGTTTCCAGTGCTCATTATGCTCCCGTCAGATTGTTCAGAGATTCACTGGAATAATCTTTCAATCAATAGTTTGCAATGGTCATGGGAGCCCACAACTATAGGATCATCTTCAAAAGCTCGGCTTGAGTAGGAAATCGAAGTTAAGTAGATAATTTCGGCACTTCAATCGGAAATAACCTTGAGTACGTGAAATCAGCTCTGGAAATCGATTTCGAGTAGATCTGCCATATGTTACTTCATCCTGCGCTCGTTCAAATGTCATAATCTTGTATAGTTGTACTAATGCGATGCGTCATACTGAGATTAACCCCAATTACAATACTGGCCGGGATTTGTTACCTATAATGGAACCATTTGATATGTACTCAATGGTTAGATTGAATGTCGTATATCAAACTAGTCTTATTAACTTGTTGACTTCATAGTCCCTATAACCGTTTATTAAGGCGTATAAATCCGTCTATTGGTAGACATTGAGATTTTATTAAAGAATTTATGACTATTTCAGGTCCATGCAAACAATTTCGCCACTGCAAAAGTATAGGGTTACTGACTTAAGATATTACACATCTCCCGCGTGGAAAATCATACAATTGTATATATGAGCAATGTATGGATAATAGTTTTTCTTTACATATATGGCAGGACCAGAAATTGAAGACATCTGGCCATGTATGACCCATATAAGTGAATTTATGGCCCATGTGTGGTTGTGCTACACATGTGTTATGTACATGTAAATATATCTGCTTATACATGAATGTACAATCCATAATTCATATGAGCATACAGTGCATAGCCTAAATACTATGGCCAATACATGGCAAAGTATGCCCTATATATGAACATTTGGACCACACATTGGATGCCCATACATGATACTATCTTTGTTTAATTTTCCAAAAAAATCGCCTGTAAAGAGTTATGTTTTATTATATTCTCGAAATTTTTCAATGATTAAACTATAAATGTATTGAAATTTTCACAAATAAGAAATCCATATAAACAGACTACTACGTTTATTGCGTTCTTGAATTTAGCAATTGAAATTAACATTAACTTAAAGCATGTTCGAAGCCTGATGAAAATATAATAGCAGTCTTACATTTTCTTTCGAAGTGTGACATTCTGATTTGTCGCTAAATGCAAATTGAATACAAATCAACATAAGTATACATTAATGTGTCTTCCTCGACAAAAATACTTCTAAAATGTGCATTTACAAGTATCTTGTTCTATATACATATAGATATTCAAAATTCAAGGAAAACGAGTTCCTGATATCTATTTTGAGCTTCTTACGAATGGGGTTCATTGAGCGCAGTCCTTTCATTTTATTCCTAACGGACCATCCATCATTAGGAATGTTTCTGCAATTTAATAAATCATAGCTAAAATGTATTTTGGTATGATGGGATATCGTAAAGACAGTTGTATAAAAATTATTAAGAGAACACTTGAGTAAATAGTATCATCGCTTGCACAGTAAACATACAACACAATTAAGCATTATTAAAAACAAATTAGCAAGTCTTTTATTATATGAACGTGTGATCAGATATTTTTAATATGATAAAAAAATATCATCGGTAAAATAAGAACACATCGATATCTTCATTGAACAACAGGAAAAAAAGACAAACGAAACAGTTTTGCAACAATTTGCGAGATAAATTTTCTATCAAAGACAATTTAATTTATTAAGTATGACTTTAAAATAAAACAAAATAAATGTCAATCCATTCCACCAATTTTCCCACTTCCTATATAATTCTAATTATACGTTTTGTTATATGCTTAAAACTATTAGAAAAACTGCATTTTTAAGCAAAACAAATTGCAGTAATACTGCTCGTATAAAAGTGCAGTTCCAAATGGAAAAAAACTAGTTTTTTGTATCATTATACATCAGAAAAACTGCAGTAAATGTGAAGTTAGGAACTGTAATTTTATGGCACATTTTTTCGTTCTGGGTCACCCTATGATATGGGACATCTACTTTTGTATTACTAACACAATGTCTTTAAGGTACTTCTTCCAGTACAATGTACATTCTAAGTACAGTATTGTTTAAATAGTTAGGAGAACTATATCTCAGACATCATCAGATCACCATATAGTATGTGCAGATCAACTTCGTACTTGTGGGCCACTCTGCATTTTACGGTTGACCTGACGACTACGCCCATTACCGAATACGCGAACTTGCTTTCAATTCTTTTGACACCGCAACTCAATTTTTTTTCTCTCCCTTAAAGATAAGATGAAACTTTGCCCATTTCTTACTTTCAGCTTTGAAGCTAGCTTGGTATTACAGAGATTTAATGTTGGAACCTCAATTTACATTCATTAAATCCACTTCAATCTTGAGTTGGCTGACAGCTGGTCTTAAGTGCTTCACTGCACGTTTCAGTCCTCCTTCGCCTGTTATTACCTTGTCAAGAATGCTGTAGACTGTACATGTTTGCATCAGCAGAAAATGGCTTTGGCAAGACACGCACACGATCTGGCTGCGATCACTCGTAGCCAAAGTCTTAACAGCTGCGAGGGTCGGATGTGCTGTGCTTGAAAATACAAGCGTTTTCTCCATTTTCACGCAATGCGAATCGACTTCATAATGCTGCTATTCTAGTGCGGACTTTGTCATCTTTTCTCATGTATACAGCTGGGTATTTGGCACCAAATGCCTTTTTTTTTTAGAAACCGGCAATACACGGGTCTGCCGATTGGAATTTATTACAACTTACGGTTTCGTGATCATCGTCTTGGATAAACCCAAAATCCAACACGAAAATGTGTTTTTTATAAAATACAGAATTCACCTGCTGTTATTCCCTACAAATGTACGTTTGCATTTAATTTGTACAGGGTGGGGGTAGAATCTGTTTATGATATCAGAAAAATACACATTGATCCTGTTAATTATATTATCGGGGGCCAAAAATATTTAACGATCAAATCTTTGTCTGAGCCTTCTTCAGGTGCTCACAAATAAAATTAAGGAAATAACATTATAGACCATAACCATTTGAAACGGTTTGTAAAAATTGTTAGTGACAATTTGGTGTACAGTCGATTCCGCTTAATCTGGACACATCCGGGGGAGGCGTTTTGCCCCGATTAGGCGGCTGCCCAGAATATGCGAAGTTAAAAAACATATACTGTCCGGATTTGTTCTTGACAATTTGGCCCTAATAAATGGCTGCCCAGATTAACCAGTGTCCAGATAAAGCGGAATCCACTGTATTACAAAAAACATTTCCCGACTTTCCTTATTTTTAAGGATGAATAGGGAATAGGACCTTGAAGTAGGGAAAGTGGGGAAAATTAATTTTCAACACATTGGAAAAGTAAGGAATTTTGCTTAAAATATGTGTTAAACTTCAGTTTATGCTACAATTTCCTGTCGATGTCGGGACATTTTCTTAATCGAAGAAATTTATATAAAACACAACGAATCTATTAAGAAAGTGTGTCGATATTTTTGGAAATACTATTATGGCAATGGTCGTGACAGGTGTGCTTGGTAAAGTATAGGATGAGCTTTTAAACCTTCAAACATGCTTGAGTTTTTTCGCCTCGGTTATCCTTCACCTACGTGTGAAAGGCTCATATAATATTGATCCTCCTCTTCTTATTAAACTGCAAACCACCAATAATTAACATCACCAAGAAGCTGGAAAGAATTGATTCCTGTGCAATATAGAATACGCAGTAATGTACTAAACACCACACTGTAAATTTTAGAGGTTACACGATTTATGCTTTTCATATAATTTCGACGTTTTACATGTTTTAATAATATTAAATATTTCATTCATAATGCATATTTAATACTTTTAATACGTTGGAATATATTTAAACATATATTTTATCCGACCATTATTAGTTCATTATGCTAAAAGGTCACAATTTAATGATGATAACACCAACTAAAATGACTTACTTTGTCTCTAGTTTAAAAATCTGATATAGAGCAGCATTTACATATGTCTCTGATTAAGTAAATTAACGGTGTTTATGAAATTTGAGATAATTAAATGTGTGAGGTGATTTTTAAAATTGTTAACCCTCTTTGGTGGCCCAACTGTACTTCAAAAGTTGGTATTGAAATGTTCGTTTGGTGTTCAATTTGGGGTTGTTTGAAGTTATTGATCGAAGGTTGTTTACAAGACTCTTAAATATAATGAGTCGATATGCATTAATTCACCTTAATCTGTACTATTTTTATTGAAAGACAATTTTATTTTATTATAGCAACAGCGATACAAATATCTGTAGTGATAACAAGAGTATTCGGATAAAAATCATGTTGTGACACATTGGTGATACACATGTATGTATAAGTATGGTCATTGGCAACATTTTCTGGTATTGATACCATTTTTTGGAAGGGAGATGATGGGATCACTTCAAGTTTTAGATAAGCTTAAAACTCTTTATCCCAAAAGCACCCTGTATTTCGAGCTGTCATATTTCAAATTCACAATCCAAACTACAAGTAGAATACATACAGGAGAAAAAAAAAATAAAAATATCAGACTTGGTTTCAAAATTCCTCGGTTGCATTGCATAAATTTGTGGATCGAGTTGAAAACAAGCCGGTATAAAAGATGGCACACAAGGAAGCCTTTCATAGAGTTTCGATCGATAAATGTCCTGACTGGGTTTTGGATATCAGCAAATGTTTTCATCGTCGTGCTGGAAAATGTGTTTTGGAAAACTCCACGCAAAAAAAAATAAAAAAATGCCAAATGCAATGTCGTGCACGTAACTGTTCAATAGCTGTCCGAGCGTGCAAGTTCAATGCAATTTCTTGATGCTGCCGTTTCAAATTGAATGAATTTCAGAAGACGGCAAACGAACCCTAATTTCGGATGTATTCAGATCATCGATTTCATTAAATTCGAAGCCGCACAAATGAAATAAAAGGTCGGAATACGTATTATGAGCACTAAAGTTATCCTTATCAATGTATTAAGTTGTATTTGAAAGCATTTCGTTTTTCTACGAACCGTCTGTATTCGATCGGACTATATGCTTTTATAAACACATATTTGCTCTCCAGGGATTGCCAACATGAAAGCCTATGAATACTTAAATGGCCTTTCAAGAAAGTTATTTTAAGTACATTTTATTCCTTGATTTTTTTTAATTCTACAAAAGTTGTTGTAAGCTTTTTGTGAGGCTGATATTTTCTCTGTAAATGCACATAATCTGTAAGTCCTCGTTGAATAGACCGACAAATGCCCTTTTTGATGTTATACCACAATAGTTAGAAAGTTTGCTCTAACATTTTTTATATGTATTCGGTGAAATGTGGTTCTACTTCTTTACGGAATCCCTTAATGTTCATCAGGCATTTTATGAAAAAAATTGCTATATGATTCCAGAACATGCAAAACCTGGATGTGTGAGTTATTAATGTAACCATAACTCTGTAGGTGTTTATTAAAAATGGTAGTTACATGAGATGTAATTATGTTTCTCGTTCTAAGCCACGTACATAGTGTGTCAATTCATGACTATCAACATTTTCATACTATTTTCTTTTTAACAAATCAGAAAATTCTCAGAAATGTTTGGCATTACAAAAATAGTGCATTTCAGCTGCCTTCTAATCCCTTTTGTATATTTTTGATTAATAGTCACATGGGATGATATGTAGACGAATATTACAATTCTTACGAAAACCACAGCTTGCATATTCATGGAATAGCTCATAACATTATTCACACTTATTCATCCTTAGAAACAAAATATAGTTCAATGTTTTCATTAAAAAAAGTATTGCAAAGTACAGTTTGAATTATCATTCTTGAAAATAGAAGTCGTAAATACTGTATAAACTTTGATCAGGAACAACAATAAAGACATTGCTTGAATCTTAGCTTGTTTTTTTGGGTTTTTCTTTTTTTTTTTAGAAAAGCATGATATGTGCTCTAAAATATCATATAGTAGTCTTGTTGATAAACTTACAAGTATTATACAGAACATGTTATTAGTATTTATTGTCTTATCTCTCTTTGAGATAAGATTATTTGGAAATACAAGATTTTATTTTTTTACTATAACTTTATAAGCGTTTAGAAACTGATTCTCCCAAACGCTAGTAATATAATTCCCTAAACCGTTTTGAAATATAATTTTGTATATTTTACAGAGCAGGGTTTTAAAAAATTAAAAATATGCAAAACGTATTCAGAAACGCTAATTTTGCAAAGTCGATTTATCTCAAATGCATGTGATATTTGCGTGCCCAATTAGGTCCGGATCCTAGTAATTAAAAGGCATCTAATTTGCGGTTGTTATTTTTTGTAATGCCATTGCGTTCGTGCTTCAAATAGTTGATTGATTGGTGGTGTTCATATTGCCACACGACTGCTTCATGTCTGCCTGTAATTGATTAGGTACTGTAAATACCGATGCTCATTTGCAATGTAACAACTTCCGTGCCAGATAATATCGTTGGTTGGAAAATGCTCCTGATTACAGTTTCACGCCATGATGTCTTTCTGTACATGTATACGTGCATTTATGGTGATAAAAAATAGACACCACCTGCAGGCAATCACTACTGGACTTGAAGCATTGATGGATAGTCGATATATAGGGGCTAATACGTGTAATACAGAGAATAAAATGTTGGTATATTACTGGTTAAATTTATAGTACTTTGAATTAAGCATAAATCTTAATCAGCGATTTCAAACATCTATACTGGCTCTGAACTTTTGCACTTCACAATTAAGATCCATTTTTAAAAAGCTCAAATAAGGCTCACCAAAAGCGAGGAAAATGTTTTAAAAATCTATGATACAATTTATGTTACGAATACACAGTATTATAGATATTTTTAACAAGAATATGTAGTTTATGTTTACTTGTTTAGGTGCTTAGTTTTGTAGGATTTATCACCCGGAAATACCTTGTACCATACATCACTTTTTTCCCATATCATTGAAAAAAATACTGTAGTACGCATACTATTCATAATTATTTTGCTGCAGTTTGTTCACCTTTGATTTATTAATTGAATACAGGGGAAATTATAATTTTTTTTGTTAAGATATTTATAGAATTGTTAATCTAAGCTACCAGTTTGTGTCAAATGTAAATCTTCATCAAATTCTGCGATGGCGTGATATGGCTAGTACAAAGAAAAATTGCATGGTTTTACACTGATACAAATCTCATCGCTGCTTTTAGTTAATTAAACCAAAGTTTAGAAGTCACTCGGTGGTAATGCTTAAATTAATGCCTGATATTTTGCTTTGTAGATTACGTATGCGTACACAACTGAGTGGGCGTTGGCTTCAAATGAAAGAAAGCAATTAATCCTATTATTAATTCTAACATTTGTTTTTGTTGTTTTTGTGCGTTCAGTAGTTGTGCTAACTCAAGGATTTATTATTCATATATTTCGAAAGTTTTCTCCAAATAGTAAAATTTTCTGGTTCACTGTTTGATGAAATTTTATCAAATACTCAAAGTGTATACCATTTATTAAACTTTTGCAATCTTTACTTGCCATAATCGTGACAATTTTATTTTATCACTCTTGTAGTTGCTTAGAAAAAAGTTGTAACTCGTCCTTAGCAGGCTTACTCTTTGAAATTTAAGTTTTTGGTTTATTCATAAGGAAATCGCGAATCATAATTTCAAATGGATTCTAGTAAACATGAGTTTGCAGATCGCAATTGGCTAAGAAACGTAAATGGGGCCATAATGAAGTACAAAAACTCTTTGCATGTTATCAAAAAAATTGAAAAGCTTGAATACGCTGTTGAAAAGCTTTATAAAATAATGAAAGGTTTTCATCATTTCCCGTTGTTTTTGTCAGGGGAACGATTGTTATTAAAGAAAAAAACGATGCAAAGATTGGCACGTGCAACGTTTTTAAATTGAGTGAGGGAAAAAAAAGAAAAAAAAACCGCTTCTAAAATAGCGAAACAAAGAACACCAAATTGCATCCATTCGTTCTTACTGCTCTTGTGACTATGAAGATTTTGAGCGGATTTTATAAAGATTGGAATAATCCTTTGAAATGTGAAATTACCAATCGTCTAAGATTTTGAAAATCATTATTCCTTGTGAGACTAAGGGTGCATTTTGTTGCCACTTTCTGTGTTTCATTCTTGGTTTTTCGAAATTATTTCTTTTGAAATACCACAAAATTATGAGTTTGTGTGAGAAACTTTGTTTTATTCGGTCTTAATAGAATTTTTATTTACCTCATTAATCCTTGAATAAAGCATGGATTTAAGTTTGTTTGTTTCTGAAGTATAAATTTTATTGTAAACACAGAACTTGTATTATTAAATGGAACCGAAATACTTATTAAACAAAATACTGGCCCACCAACCAGTTTATCAGTGAGTTTGTCGTGTAATTAGGCGCATACTAAACAAAGCCTTAATTGATATTAACTTTAAGAGTTAAGCATTAATAATATTAGTGAAAGTTGATGTAAAATATGAAAGTTAATGTGGAAATAAGGTGCTAACACAATATTTAGAATGTCATGTAATATATAATAATTGGATCTTAACCATTTCACCATAAAAATACCCAAATTAGATAGGCATCAGTTAAAAAATATCCAATGATCGTGTATCAAGTAGTATTATTATTTTTTATTTATTTAATTAAATTTTAGGATATCCGAGATGAATGCAATGTTCTGCTATTTTTGCTTAGGAAATAAGTTCGTAGAACATGTTCTGTCAATGTTATTTTCTATTCCATCTCTGGGGGCGTAGTTTGGTGGGCTGTGCAAAGACTCCTAAATAGGTGTTTTGCTGGAGGATATCAACCGATTTTAGTCATTAGTTGCCAATCTGAAGAGAAAAAAAAGACGTAATGATGAAGGTAATCCCTAACGAACCAAACTGCAAAAGAATGAGATTTTGTAGCCTGAATGAATCCAACTATGCGCTTTTTTACTCATGCATAGCCTTTCAAAGCCAGTTTCTTAATTCGCATTATATGAGATAAAGGTCCTTTCTTGGCTGGCAGACCTAGCATTTAGGTCGCGTATCGTAACAGCGATCGACCATTTCCCATGTAGTACATGTACTGTATACTTTCACCAGATTTTCGAGTCTGGATAAATGCGTTTTTTTTCTTCCAAAATAATGGGTTAATGCACGTATGAGAAACTATACCATAGCGAATTCTCTTCAATGAAATGGTTTTTGACGTTAAGAGGCTGATAAAAGCGTGAAACCTTTCTGAAAATGTGGAAGCAAGGTTATTTCATGAACCATAAACTACAATGATGAACACGTGGGAATAATATTTATTCTCATTTACATTTTTACGAACTTCTAATTGAATAGTTCCAAAGTGATTTTCCTTATATTTTTGTTATTGGGTTGCAACTATATGTATTTCCATGCATTTGTTAACTCAGTTTTTGTTAATATTTTAAAGGTGCTAATGATTATTTTACTTGTCCCATTAAGTAAAGAAATCTGCAAGATTCACTGTTTACGATTTATAATTGTAATTTTACTGTATTTTGATGTAGTTGTCACACAAATCAACCATATTTTTATATTTAATAATATTTTTATAATATTTTAAAATTAAACAAATTTGAGCCATTATTGAGCTTTTCTGAAATATAATGTTATTCTTTCAAATAAAATAGAATGTTGTAGATACTTTTTGTTTATTAAATAAAAGACCACGGACTTGGTTTTCAATATAAATTCGATGTTTTCTTAAAAATCTATAATTGTTTCCTTGAAATGGGTTATGAGGTTGTGGATTTGCAAAATCTGGAATAGTTCCAAAATGATAAATTATTTTTATGGCCGATTAGATATGTCTATAAAGTTACGAGCGTGCTACAACTTGATAGACATAACGACAAGCTTTGTGGATGAGACGTAACAACCTGGAAACTTCTAATCGATAAGTCGATCACATTTCATTGAATTGAGGGGGTGACATCGCAATTTTGTTGCCTAGCCACAAGTAGAACAAAAGATGCCTTGGACGATGTCTTAACTTAAATTATGTAGTCATATGCACGTGTATATGGTTATCTGAATCAAGTTCTATTTCTTAATAATTTCCATCATCACTGTATTGTACAACTTAATGTCAGAAGACACTGGTATTCTGAAAAGTTGTATAACACATGACAAAATAGACGCTATAAATAAAACTGCTCAATTTAGATAAATATAGGCCTACGTATATATATTTTGGGTACACACCTGCTTAGTTTTGATCTAGGTAAAGATACCTACCTTAGATATTTGACAAGAAACTTTGATCTGTTACAAGTGTATCTATAATTAAATCAAAAATTTCACAAAAAACGGGGACGACCTGTGTGCTTACATCAACTGGTTAGACCAGTGGTTCTTAACCTTTTTGGAGGTACTGACCCCCCACCAGTTTCATATGCCTTTCACCGAACCCTTCTTAACCTTTTCGAACCCTTTTCAATATAAAAACAAAAACATAATTTGACCTCCACCGAACCCGGGAGACCGACTCACCGAACCCCTGGGGTTCGATCGAACCCAGGTTAAGAACCACTGGGTTAGACACTTGTTGAGGCTGATCATTAGACCGATAATGACTTTTGCAAATTTCATTAACGATTAAGTGTGTATTAACACATTTTGTACTGCAGAGAGATTGTACAGTGACCTCTTAGTTTTCGCTACTGGTGTATCGTCTGGTCTCTGGTTAGCTTATTTTTGCTACTAATTTTTTTCCCGAAAATTCTTCAATTCCTGATGTTGAGACGTCTACTCGTGAAATATTCATGAAGGCATGCAATGCCATTTTCTTTATGAAGTTATCTGTAATGGAGCCGGCCGTGTTGAGTATCCTGTGTGACTCGTCATTTCCTCTTGCATTGGTTTTGTGCACCATGAGGAAGTGCTCTTTCATTGCCCCGTATTTGAAAGAATTGTCATAAAAGGACGTATCCCAAATGTCTCGTAAAATGTTGTTCGTCGCTTGTTGTTGTAAGAAATTGCGCAGGCGGACGGAAATGAATTTTGAAACATTTGGCAAGATGCAGCATCCAACAAAGGTCAGGATGTTTATGTTGGGGCCACGGCTGTAGCGCATGCTTCTGGGATACCTTTGTGCTGCGAAATCGAAATTCTGCCCCACAATGGCATCTTTTTGGCTTCCTTGCTTTTATCGTTGTCCAGTACCGCATTTACTTTAAACTCGGGGAGCTCGCCTTGTTTTGCCCTAGCATGGACCGTTTTCAGATATTTATTTTATGTCAACAAATTCCGGGGAATTTGAACATCAACTGGAATCGCATTACCGCTTGGCGTTGCAAAAGCACCATTTCTGTACATGCTTGCAGGAAACTAACATATGGAAAAAGCTGCTACGTGAGAGACCCTTTGCATATTCAATTCTGTTTTTGGCAACAACAAAAAATGACTGTATGATCTTATAGCGCTTGGCATCCATCAATACCTAGTTGGCAAAATTATTTTTGGCACATACTTATTTGGACATATGCGAAATTGGGCATATATGGAAAAAATATATTCAAATATGCCAAATATGTCCAAATATTGTCACATTTACTTCCATATATCGATATGTCAGTCATAGGTTTTTCATAGTCCTGTGCGAATGGCGTTTTATAGTGTCTAATCGAAGGATGAAAATATAATAATTGGTTAAGTCCTAATGTCATAGTAATTCCTGCCAAAAATAAAAAGTGGCCTTGTATAAAGCGTCACAATTAAGTCACCTGATATGACAACCCTCGATAACTTTTAAAAGTTCCTTCTTGCCTTATAAACGGATGAAAGAAATCGCAGTGAAGTATCTTTTTAAAGTATAATAATTTTATTTCAACATATTTCAGTTGTAACTCATTACGTTTTTCAGTGTAACATTGATAAATACAAGCTATTATAATCTTTTTGCATAGCTTTGTATAATTCATGAAGTGTCTCACTTTACCCCAGGAGTGGGGTGAAATGAGAGATTCAACAATTATTTTACAAACGTTAAAATTTGACAGTAGATTTGATAGAATTCGCTTCATAAATTTGTTTGCATTGTCACTTAGTTAAACCACCTATCGTTTTAATTTTGAAAATAATGTATTGAATGTGCAAAAACTTTTTTATCAATTATTGTCTCAATGCTCCCCCATTTCCCCCTACATGTATTTTCTGGTTAATAGCAAGGCATTCAACCTATATATACAATCCTTGTCAGAGTGATCTTACGGAAATTTAATTTGAATTTGTTCAATTTCTTGTGCTTCTTATAAACGGTACGTTGATTGAAACCTTAACCATGGTTATTCAATCACAGAAATCCAGTAATATATCCGGTTAAAATCAGGTTAATAAGCAAGATCGTGAAATTCGTCTAATGTGATAACCCCCGTTTTAGTAATCTTAAAAGCATTCGACAATTTATAGAGGTCGATCGCTTTTTACAAAAGTGTGAAAATTGAATGGTTGATTAAATCCTTATCGATTGGTATTCTCTCAAAAAATAGTATCTCCAGTTTAATAGGAAGACCTTAAACTTAAAGGTCAAAATGAACTGATCTATATAGTAACCCTCACGAAAGTGATCTTAAGGATATTTTCGTTTAGCATTTACAGCAAAAGGGATAACAATAGATTTTTGCAGAATACGTTATAGAATAGGAAACCGTAATATAAATTTTTACTAAAATACTAACATTAGTGATGAAATTTCAGCAGTTTTTTGCATTTTAAAAAAGTGTTCATTATTCAATGGCAGAGAATAGCGGAAATTGGTATATTATTTTTAATATAGCCAATACCACATTTAAATTAATTTTAATTATTGTGATGAAATTTCAGCAAATCTTCTGTATTTTAGACAACTTCTGTATCAGTTTGATTTTAATTAACTATACGATTTCTTATTTTTTTTTCCTTTATTTATCATTGGAAATTATTTTTTTGATTTATTGGAAATTTTAAAAATCCGTTTTAATTTTACTGCAGCTCAGTATGTACGTATAGTATAATAATACTTCATTAATATTTTATTCTAGAACCTTATGAAGTTAACTAGTTTAAACCTTAGGAATGGTGGTAAATATTTTCCTTCGCCAAATAACAATTCGACATCATTAGGGATTTAGCTAAAAAAAACTGTGCTACATATCATTTTTTTACAAATATCTGGTTAAAGCTCGCATACAATAAAACCCAAAGTCGCCCTAAATGCCGGAGAATGCATCCACTGATTTTCCATGAATTGGAATTGCAATCCTTTGAAAGAGACATTTCATGGCTTAGTTTTTATTTCCTATTCAATTTCCTGTGCGGTCATTGATTTTACTGCTAAACGAAGTTTTCATCGTGTCGCCTTTGCCTCCTATACCCTTGTGAAAATTACACGTTTACCTTAAAAGTCCATCAACCGACGGCGAGGACTCGTGTGACCCAAGACGTCGTGTTCACTTGAAATGCAACTGTTGACTATTATCTTGATGACTTTCACTTCACAATTTTTTGCTTGGCATGCGTTGCTCGAAATCTATGTCCAACGAGTTGGAGATGAGTTGTTAAATAACTTGATGGTCACTTGGTGGCATGTTTATTATAACAAGAATCTCTTATAAAAATGTAACATGCTAAATGTTTTTTTTAATAAAACATTCTTATGATGTCCAAACATGTGTATCTATGGTCATATTTATGTAAGAATATATGCACATATACACATCACAGTGTAAATCGTTAATTGATGGATGATACACAGCGACCCGGTAAGCCGAAAATGTGCAATTAACCGGTTTATGCAGTTATCATGACTTTGCTTAAATACAGTAATCCTGACTCAATTTGTTGCTAAAATCCTTCAAAAGGCTAAATTAACGGTAAACATTTAATAGATTCACTTTTTCCAGTAGATACTTTAAAGATTGAAAATATACATGGTAGTCCAGAAGCCACTATCTCTCTTAATATCAAAATACAGTCGTATTCGCGTAATTGCACAGTGATTCGGCAAGCCGAAAATGTGAAATTAACCGGTTTATGCAATTATCCGGTCACAATTGAATACAAAAGTGGCACATGGGGCTTGCAAAATATGTGCATTTATCCGGTGTACAATTATCCGGGTCCACATCATGTATAAAACATAGGGCAAAAGTTCAGGGAATGGAGAATATGTGCAATTATCCGGTCTGTGCAATTAAACGATGTGCAATTACGAGGGTTAGACTTTATTTAACTTTGTGGCCAATCTATAGCTAACTAATATACGTATCTGGCATATCATAACTGGTATAAACCCATCATTGGTGGAATCTGGACAATAAATGGCTATTTATGCAGCATATGTTGCCCATCAAGGGCTAAATAAGGCCTACACATGTCCATATATAGCTTTTATATGTACGTTCTTATCAAAACTATGTGGTATCCATTAGCTTTTTGATATCTTTCTAATCATTTCTTATATGTTTAGTTCTATAGTATTTGGTCAGTCTATAGTTTGGAAATCTAATTTTTGATGCGGGATTTAGAGACAAGGTAGTTTGGGCAACGAAAACCTTAGATGGAGTCATATTTCCATAAATCATTAAACATTTATACCTGATGTTGTTTTTCCCCCATAAATTATGAATAAATCGCACATAAATCCAAAATGTGCAAATGTGTCGATCAATGAAGTTTTATGTGACCCATTTACTGTATTTCTAATATAGCTTATCGAAGACTAACTAAAGTACATATCTTTTTAATCATCATGGCTAATCAAGGTCCAAATATGGCTGCACATGGCTATATGTGGCCAATACATGTACATATATGTATAAAGCTATTTCACCCAGGTTAAATTTATTTATGAAAATTGGCCATAATAATTCTGTTTTAGTAGTAAAATGAAATAATCATTCATGCTTGAATTATTTTCTGGAAATTGGCCAAAAATTAATAAAATAAGAAATTCATTGCATGCAACTATAAACGGAAATTCTTTAAATAAAATGACTCTTGTTTTGTGTTACTAATGTGTGTTTGCTTTCTTGCATATCGTAATATATTTTAATTTTTTAATTTGATAATCTAAACCGTTTCGATGTACCAAGTGAGAAAATCGATAAATTATCCTTACTAAAGGAACTGATGTTGGACGTTGCCTGATGGTATACTGAGAATGATTAATAGGCTTTAATGTCGATAGCACTCTTGTTAGATTCATAAACAATTTGCATAGGAAGTGAATGCGGATGTCCACTGCTCAAAATAAACGCTTTGGATGAAATGATAAATGCTGGAATTGTCATTGTCTGGCAATGCAAATTAACGAATGTTGTTTTAACAACCATCAAATAATTCACGCAGTCGCCCATGGCTATTACTAGAGCACATGCAAGAGTGTATTGCGGTCACAAGTACTGTAATTTAAACTGGACGATGAATGGTTCGACTAATATAACGGATAATGACCAATATAAATATATCGAGTATTGTGTATTTATTAAATTTGTCATTAAGTAAAATGGATTAAATGTGTATGTCTAATGACATGCATTTTCTATCTGATTGGATGGTTTTAGTCTTGACCTAGATAAATATTTTCATTCACTGATACGAAATTTAAGAATCTCGACCACTATCAAATATAATTTAGTTGTTTCTATAGCAATTTCTACTGATGTTACAAATTAGAAAGATTTCAGGGAAATATGAACAAATAACGATATTTAAAAGATTAATATCGTATTCAATCCTTGTTAATACACATTACTGTAAAATGTGGATACTTTGAGCCAGTTTTTGATGTTTTGTTTTTTAATAGAGAATAAAATGATCAAAATTGCAGAAACTCAAGTTTGGTTAACACCTAAATTTCCCCACTCATGTTTGGTTTTTCGACTAACGCACGTAGCTTAATAAATATGATTATATATATGAATAATGGATAATGGATAATGGATAAATATGAATAATGGTCAAGGTATATAGGAATCACTATATTCACATGTTTTAATAACAGCAGTTTTAGTTTTTAGTCCCTAGATGAGAGTTTGTCGACATTTGCGAGAATACAAAACAAGTGCCACAATGAAAATGGCTGTAATTTAGAAGATACATACGTAATTTTGAATATTGGGAAGTTACCACAATATGACGTAAGAGCGTTTCTCTCCAACTGGCTGAAAAAAACCGCATATTGTAAATCCACTTATGACTTTCCAAATGCATGGGCAAAGCGATGATTTGCCCAAAGTTACCACCCCTGGGCCCTGGCCCAAAGTTTCCACATTGTACGGTATACTATTACCTCACCCTGTACAATGAAAAACAAAGAGCTATCGCAGTATTTCCGTATCGTATTCATTGCAAATAACGCTCGGGCATGCAGATGGATCGAAAGTTATATTGATCAAATCTCAGAGAAAATCCATTTCCTCAATAAAAATCAATCAGTCGTGCCTGGAAACCATCAGATGGCCATCACTTCAAAAGGTTGGCAACCTGTGAAGATGGTTAAACTCTGCTTTTACGATTTATTGAACATTTGACACATTTAGACAAACAAATGGAATCTACTGGGCTACAGAAACTCAAACGTAAGCCTAAGCCCAAAGTGTAAAAAAAAAGATTTCAAGAAAGTTACGAAAGACTGAAAAGACTTACGATTAGACTTATTCGTAATGCTGTACGGAAAAAAGTTGAGCGAACAAAGAAACAAAGTTTTTGCATTGCATCACAAGACGATCACTGGGTTAAGTTTTTTATTTGTTTTTCTTTTACAAACTACATGTAAGTGTTGGTTACACCAACTTAAACTAAATATACATGTAAATATGATAACTTTTACCAATTGACCAAATACAATACAATTGTGGTCATGAGTATAATCTTGGTGTTTGGACCATGGTAGTCTGGATCAGTGTCACACCACCCATTTTAGGCAAACATATTCGGTACACACTGCCAAACATTACTGTATTGACTTTAGGGAACAGATACGTTTGCCTGACATATGAATGATGGAACACTATTCCTGATTATTGCCTTAGAACTAGAAACTTATACACCAGGGTAAAGGATAACATCAAATCTGAATTTGAAAACATTAAAGAGCATGTTAGTCAACTTCTATGTCCAGCGGCATACAGAAGTTGTATTGACTTTCCTATATATATATATATATATATTTTAGAATTTTTTTGTACCGTATTAAATGCAATCTCTATATACTCATTTTTTTAGTTTTCATGAATATAAATTCGCATACAAGTGCAAATATAACTATTTTTTGCGTCAAAAGTCTATATTGTGTCCCAACACAAACCGAGCCACCCCAACATGGGAATTATGGTTTAGTCCAAAAAGTGTTGAAAGCACTTCGTATAGCAAACGGAAACCCTTTTTTTTTAAGGAAGAACCTAGTGGAAATATTAAACACCATGTAGAAACCATAGATTAACTATATATAGGACTAGACACCATTTGGGGCTTCACTTTTTTCAGAACGGATGTTCGTACAAAAAATGTTTTGGAGAGCTTCTCGAATATTTGGGTTTCAAAAGTATTTGCATGTTTGTCAAACTAAATGCGTGTGCAAGGTTTCTTTACGATGGAAAATGGACTGTTCTTCAGTGGGGTTACCATCTAGTTTCAGATGATGCATATTTGCACCGAATTCAGTTCTTTTCCTATGTTTGCATAGGCAGAAAATGGAGAAAAAATCGACAGTCGAGCCATATATAAGATAGAAAATACGTACTGGATTAAAAAATGCTCTATGTATAAATGCAAAAGAGGAATATCTAATGCATATAGGCTGTTGTAAAAAAAATTGCTCCAAGAATATGACAGTTGGATATCAGTCATGCAGAGCTATCTAAGAGATTCAGTATTAAGCCTAAATTTATTGAAATTTTGCACAAATTTAGGTTAAAGCTTAAAATAATGGATGAGTTATTTGAAAGTATCACAAGTGGAATCGCCTAGGATTTGATAAAAGTTTTATATTTCATTGGATTTGAATGGTTGTGATGTTGATGGGGAGAGAGATTGCTAACGACTCCCATCTTCTTTCCAAACTGCACGTTCTGTATACTCTAAAAAATATAAGGAATGTTTCCAACATTCTTTCTTTGTTATGATATTGCATAATAGCACGGATCTTCCTTGTACCAATGATATGCAAGTTCAATGTTGAATATTCGTAGCATTTTGTGCTCCTCGTTGTTATTTTTATTACGAATATTTTATCAATTGCAGGAGAACCCCTTTTAACAGGCATCTTTGTATCCTGATCTCAGAATGGTTCTACTGTACCTATTTTCGAATGTGCTTGCTGCCCTTGGAAATTCTGATTTTGATTTGCCCGAAAAAAAATGTACTTAAAATTGGAAGAAAAGTTAAGATTTTTTTTTTAGTCTTTTCTTCAATCTGAGAAACGAAAAAAGCAAAGCCTGGTGGAATCGAACAATAAACGGATCCAGATTAAAATCTATCTTGAGATTATAAAATAAAGAGGCGAGAATCCGTCTCGTTGAAGCTAAAACATGCTTCAGAATACAAATTTGATGAGGCCGTCCTCCAATCCTCCATTGGAGCCATGAAAGCCACTATTGCATAGTAATTTCCCTGTTTATAATAGCTAGAAATGCAGCTGTGCACAGCACTTAATAATAGAATTACATGAGACCACTTTTCGCATCATGGCAGCGCCATCTTGAAGGGTGTCGCACTGCTGCTGCTTATATTGATTTTATTCAAGAAAGTTTATTGCTAACGGAATTTAATTTTGCGTTAATGGAAACTTTAACTGGGAAAGAACCATCTTATCCGTACATCCAGACGACTGCGAAAGAGTAAATTGAGTGGCGCCATCCGTGGCGTTCAACTTTTAATACATGCGAATTTGATGCATAAAATAAACCATAAGAAGCATAAAGCAGATAAAAAGTAATTTCTGATCAATTATTTTTTGAACTAATTATGAATATTAGGATTATTCAAGTATGTTTCTACGATTGCAAATTGGTCAAAAGTATGTAAGAAAAAAATTTAAATCTCAGGCATATGGTTAGTTCTTAAAGGATTAACCTTCTTAATAATTAATCCTCTTATGAATCGCTCTTTGTAACACAAAAATCCCGATAAATCTCTGGCATTTTCTTTTGTGTTCATTATTCTATTAAATTCAACTATAAAAAATTAACAAGCAATGCCAAATGTACTACGAAACGCTAATACATTGTATTACGAAAATTAAAGCTACAAACAATTAAACCAATCGAGATAATTTGTTTTATGCACTTGTCATTCTAACACTGCATGGTCACTTAACTCAATATTCCACGTTATCGATCCCATATGGAAAAGAAATGCATTTCGAAATGTTACAAAATGCATTTTAGATACATTTTCAGTGTCCCGATATACATATATGCATTTGAAATACATTACAAATGCATTGCTAATGCATTTCGTTTCCATATGGGTCCACCTTAACACATTTTTATAAATACTTTTTGCGAGTGCCACTATTCTTGATTTTGCGTTAAAATATCAACAGAATATTTTTTGGTACCTTATACTCGCTGAGTAGATGTAAAAAATGCAAAACACCAGTTTGCCAATCGATTGACCAAATTTTTCAGTGTAGGTAAAGCCTTTTTTTTCATGGTCTGCATGCATGCTCATAAAAAGTTTCCTTGTTCTTCTTTACATATGTAGAGACAACATATGTTCAAATCCAAATTTTAAGCCAAAAGCTTCATTTTTCAAACTCTTCTGCTTCACTGCATCTAATTGTTTTGTAACAGCGAGAGATTTTTTCCATGGCAGTATACCACGAGGCATTTCAATCTTTGCAAGATTTTACAATTTCACACTTCAGGCTCGCATTCTTTGAATTGTTCCTGTTGATTCTTTTTGCAATACACTACCATTTTTTTTGTTTCCCTTTATCTTGTCTCGTACTGTACGTGGGCGCACATAGCGCATAATTGATGAATAAAACAAGCGGTAATTATCTTTTTCCATATTATCACTAATCATATGCTTGCTGCACTAAAGTGCGCCGCCGGAATTTGTCAAAGCTAAATGAAGGTTATGAATACAGCGAAATAATAATTAGGCAGGCGATCACTTTGCCTGCAAATGTTTGGGCCGTTTGTCAGGAAAACTTAATAATAAAATCTTTACTATCTAAGACGGCTGCTTATTCTTTTCATGGCAATTTTTATGGCCTATTAAGGCGAAACAGGAGATGCTCGCTTGCCTTAATTTTCAAACAGCTTTGGCTTCCTATGGAAGTGCTAAGTAAAGACAAGCCCAGAAGATTCATAAGAAAACTGAATGTGCCTACAAATAAAAATGGCAACGTTGAAATCAATCACGGTATTTCACCCCTACATTGGCCTGTAATGATGATGGCTGCTGCGTTTTGGGACGAGAATTCCGAGCCATTCCTATCGTAAAATTGTTTATCTCTTCCAATGTTTGCATTGCCGCTATTGCTAATTATTTTTCATAACCTCGAAATATTATCGAAAATTGCCAGCTGCTTTGAGGTATAAACCCTCTTAAGTGCAAGCTGCTACTGGCTTTTCGCTCGCTTAAGACGGATAGGACAGGCTACTTTGCATGCAGATTTCATTAGAAGAAATTGTAACCTCCTAACCACGGATATAACGAATCTCAATAGCGGTATATTATTTATTATTCAACGAATCTGTCTCGTGACGTCATGGACCAAGACTCATCTTTTTTGGAAAATATTTGTATTAATAATCCCGCTTGCAAACCAGTCCCTAAAAGTGTTTTTCTCATGCTGATGTACATGGAATCTGTAAGAAGAAATTACAGCTAGTATATGAATAGATGAACTTTTAAAATAAAAATGTTGTGTTTACTCACCTTCATATGTATGTATATTATTCTGACATAATGACGATCCATCTTAATGAAAGCTTACTGTATATAATATGATCGGTTATTTTGCTGATCTGGAGGAAATAACAGATATGTGAAGTTTGTTGCAAGCAGTTGTTTATTTATGGCTATCAAAAATTCTGAGATTGCATTTATATACTGTACGTTGAGGCGAATATAATTTTTACATTTTGGAGTTGCATCATACTATCTTTAGAAAAGTATTCCATATCCTCAAGGTTTTAGATGTGTTTTTTTTTTGGGGGGGGGGGGGTTGCCTTAGGATTGTCATGATAGAAATATTAAACGAGTGCATTAAAACCCTCATATACCTTTTATTATTCCCCCTTCCCCATTGTATTCTGCCGATGCAAGCTCACCAATACTTTACGATACACTTGTCCGTTATTCAACAAATCGTGAACGAAGCTCTGCATGTTTAGTACTATGTAGTATAAGCTAAATGTAGTATATCTGCATAGAAACTTTAATCCTTAAATATGTAAATATTTGGCCTTAGACCTGTGTTTTTCAACCGTTGTACCACCCAGAGTCCCTATAGGTACGGTATGTGAAGCTAAAGTTTGGTAGAAGTTCGAAATGATTTTACTTAAACAATGCTTTTGCGACCAAGAAATGCTCGTAAATTTTTTATACTAACTTTCTGCAGTATATTCATTCCCGAGGTTTTCTTTATTTTATATAAAACATTAAGGGACAATCTGTAATGGTGTGCCGTTAAAATTTTATTGTGGATTAGTGTGCAAACTGCAGAAAAATGTTGTAAAACACTGACTTAACCTCTATTTCAGTACCTGTACAGCTTTTTCGTCGTAGATTTCCAGACATAGAATTAGGCAGTTAATGTTTTCTCACAACTATTTTTTTAAAAACACTACAATTTTGACAAAAAGTGCTTAGCTTCCGCGTAATGGTATGCGAGCAATACAAGTATATTCTCAAACAAAAAAGCGAGTATGTACTGTAAACTTACCTTTTTTTAAATTTTAACAATCTAGCTCTGTTCACTTAGTTTTGCAAAAAACAACACTTTTTTAAGCTTTGTTGGCATTGTACTCTAAACAGTACCAGTGGATGTACTACGTACATACTTGTAGAAATCTAATTAGGTAACTTGTTTTTGCAACATTGTAGACATGAAACTAAGTTTGTGATCATCTAGAAACCAAACTCTGGGTAATTTACAATATAAAAGGTATATTTATAATTGTATGATATATAATCCATTATATTATAATAGAATTTCTCCAAGTTTCCATTCTCAGAAAAATGGTAAACCAAGCAAATAAATTCTTGAAATGTCATGAAAATAATCAAGAAAAAAATTTCTACATGACAGGAATATTAAGTTCTTCATTTGAATTATGAGATTAAATAAAATATACTTTCTTTTTTGACCACTAATGTAGGCTACATGTATAGTGCACATGAATTTTGTGATTTGCAATGCTTTAAATACTTTATATGCATGCTTTATACGTATAGTAACTAAAGTATAGTATCCATAAGTTTATGATTAGCATTTTTATCCGAATTTTATATGCAAAGCGGGTAGGATTTAAAAAACCGGCCACATTTTCTTTAACTACACTTGCCAAATATCTTACTCCCCTCCTTTAGCTTACTTTTCCATATATGGTGCAATCCAACGCATTAATTGGATAATTAGTATAGAAATGGTTTGCATAATTCTTATCTATAGAAATATTGATTTGCCATTTTAATGTCATTTATATGATGGGATGAAGGTTTTAGGCAGAATTACATTTTTTTTTTATCATGGCAATTTTTAATATGTGGCTCCTGGACCCTATCATCCATAAAGAAGCGTAAAAAACCGAAGCCATATTTGCTCCCTCTGCTTTAGTATCATTTTTATTATGCAATTTTCCAGCTCCTTATTTAATTTTTATTACCCTTTAGCCATTACTGTTTGCCATCCTCCACTTCCCATTGTTTTTCACATTGCTGATACTGTTTTTAGACTAGCGTTCTATCATTTCTTATTTTTATTACCGAAATGGATCTAGCTCTTTTTTGCATATTTCTTCTTAAATGTCCCCTTATTTTGCATTTTGAAATTTAATACCAAGTGGCATACAGTACATGCGGTAAACGACTGCAAGCACGCGAATTTACAAGGGCATTGCCTGGCGTTGTGGTAAATGATTGCCTCAAAATTGCAATATCAACAATATGCAAGTACTGTAAAATGCGTAGCATTCGTATACGCTTTATATACTGTAAAATTCTGCAATATATATATACTCTAATAGTTGTTATAAATGCATCTTGACAGCAAGGATGCTTGAAATTACCTGCGAGTCACTGTAAAACCCAATTTTTGAAAAAAATATTTGGAAAAAATGTAATTTATATGCGATTTTGTTTCTGTATACTATCTGATAATAATGTAATACGGTAGATAGCAGAATACAATATAACCGATTTGTGCTAGAATATCAGTACAATGTTATTGACAGCTGCATATTGAATGCCATTGAAGGAATACATTATTGATATTGAAGGAAATTAATGCAAAATATGGACAGTTTAATATGTTGAAGAATTTTAAAATAATTTTGCTGAGATGTTGTTCTATTAACGGTGGCAAAAAAACTTGAGGAACATATAGCTTGCTGATAATCCATCATTGTCTGTTGTATAGTAATCGATTAGGTTGCAAAAGTAACACTTCGTATACAGGTTGGCCACTTCTGTTTTGCAAAAGACTACTATACAAGCTGATCGATATTGGAGCAACACAACGTCGTGTTATACTTAGTGGACCAATAAAAATAGGCCCGAGAATTTTTTCATTGTAGCTTAATGTACACTGGCGGCCAAAATTATTGCATAGGTAGTTTTGTTTGTTATTTTATTCCTAAAATAACATGATTTAGGTATTTGTTCGCGATTTTCCTTTAAAACATTTGATGATTCATTCTGAGTTTCATTCTAGGTTTAATTTTTAATTAATGCAATATATATATAGGGAGCCATGCTCCTCCTTTCTCGCCATTTACATTGAAGGTCAGTATAAAGACGTATACTCACGTTGGCTGGCGAATACTCTCTATTGATTTTAAAGTTTAACTTTATTTTAATTTGCATTTATCATTTTATTCAATTTTTGTAAAAAAAAAAAACATTAACAACGCATTAAACGTAATTTAACAATTGCATGAATTACACAGTAAATATTTTTGATGAATGTTCAGAAAGAATTGAAAAATTCAAAAATCCTACTATTTTGAGAATAAAAAACTAATAAACGAGGGGAACCACCCTGTATAGTCATTTCAAAAAATATACATACTACATGTCTGTATATGGCCATGCAGAAAACGTAAATTAGAAGAAGTTTATAAAAAAATATCATTTCTAATCTTTCTTCTAATCTGAAATGGAGCACTCACAGATCTTTATCAGCATGTTTTGTCTGTTACTAATTGCCACTAAGGACTTAATTGGGCCAAAATCTTATAGTTTGCTTCAATTGTAGCTTCTTATTAGATATAGTCTATAACAATAAGCTGAAAATAATGACCTATTAAATTTACGCAATAACATAACAGATATTAATGCTAAGAGTCGAATTATTGGTAATAATTGTTTTCTAATGTTATTCAAGAATTGTTTGAAACATAATAGACAAAGATAATTAATTAGGTATATAGTCGGATAATGATTTTCTGAAATTCTAAAAATTATGAACACCTGTTGTTAATACACCTCCAAACTATCCTCCTTTAAAATTCAAACGATTTAGCTCCATTGGATTACTCTGAGACTTTTATTTTGCATGCGTTTATTTTTCCATAAATTTAGGGCCTCTTTTGTTAGGCTTATTTTCATTCTCAAACCCATGTAGTGCTTATTTGAGCAACATAATGTTGAACTTGACACGGCTTAGCTCGTTTGGCTGTCATTACATGAAATTAATCCATATTATGTACGCATTGCCTTTTATCTGAAAATGGTTACATTCTTCGTGAAAGGGATACAAACTTTAATAATCAATCAAAACATAATATTGGGATGACATTTTCTCTTATCGCAGTGCGCTGACATGAATAAAACATTTTTCAGTTCGTACAGTGGTTGAGCCAATGATACGACCTTAATTCTGCCTTTGCATTTTCGTTATTTCTGTTTCTATTTTTTATGGACGTATGGATTTGTTTGTGCAAACCTTGGAACATTGACTTAGATAAGCTTTTCTAAGCTTGGCGGTGGGATATGGACACACATTTGCGTGCATTTTTAGCCTTTGATAAAGTATCTGCGTTTTCTGGAGAAAACAAGACCTTCAGCTACTGTAGCATAACTTATTTTAGTTATCTTTATTTATGTTTTTTCTATTGTTTTGGCTATTGACATAAGCTGGGGATGTTATCAAAGATCAATAACATTTGAATACCTTTCCAACATATGCCTCACTGCAATGATTTAATTTGTTTTAAAGAAATCAATCCTCAAATTAAATGGCAATGACAATGGCAATACCGATAAGGTTAATCTGATAAGAATCTTGATGTGGTCAATCTTATATGTATAATAGACAGTTTGAGCATGCCACACGCATTTATACTTTCCTCAACGTTAGCGGTGGGAAAGAAGAACCACGCATGCGCACCCGTTACGTTCAGTTCATATTGGGTAGTTCAAACGCCCCAAGGCACTTCAGGTAATTATAATATTTAATTAAGGTAATTATAAAGACGTGTGGCATACTCAAACTGTCTATTGTCCTCAAGGGATTTGGTGGTTAATATTTTTCGGCTGTAACCTGTGGGTTGGGTTTTAGCGAAATTATATATGTAAAATGCATCCTAGTTAAGGCGTTGGTGTTGCAAAGATTACAGTTAGGACCATTTTTGGAAATTTTGTGTGTAATTCTTATTATAAGTTTAAATGGGTTAAACATTACTTAAACAACTATATACATGAATTTTTATTAACTTCCCTTGATGTTGTTGTTGTGTGGAAAATATTTTAGAATAATTTAAATTGAACGATTTTAGCATGAAAGATGGAATTCGCAGTGAAGCAAATTTTTTAAAGTATAATAATTTCATTTCATCATATTTCAGATTACGTTTTTCAGTATAAAGATAAATATAGTCCCATTTTACCACACTGGTGGGGTATAATGAGACATTCCACAAAAAGTTTTCAAACTCTTAAATTTTATAGTAAATTTGATTGAATTCGCTTGATACAATTTTCATGCATAGTCACTTGGTAAAACAATGTTTTAGTAAAACGCGTCTCAATGCTCCCCAGTCTCTCTTATTATACATGACAAGATGATTAGAAGAGAATATTTATTGCATTGTGTTTACGACTTGGACATGGCTTAACTCAAAAAACATGAATTTCTATATCGTAAAAATTTCAAATCAAATAACTGCAAGTTACTGCAATGGAAATAGTCAATGTGAATTGTATTTAGTTTTCAGAATATACTATCATTATGACAAAGGATTGTCACTTGTAATATTCACTCTGAAAACAGTGTTGTCAATATCGATTACGTATAATTGTCATGAAACTTCGCCTGAGTTCACGCTTTCTAAGAGTTGGTTGTTGTCGTATTGCTTCCAGACCTAAACCTTGGACTTTGAAAAAGTCAATCCACATCTCGTACATCATGCTGATCCTTTAGGATTGATGGCTTAGAGAACTTAGTTTTTCGTGTGGCCTGCATTTGGATAGGGCTAGTTTGGGGATGCACAGAGCCTACTTAACAAGCCTTCATCTCTCGTAAATCGATGCATGTAGTGTGGGGATGTTTTTTCGGCTCTTCGAGATGTTGTTTCGCTTCAAGAATGTTCTCCTCCCTGCTTTGGGCTTGCACTTTTAGTTGACATTCCTGTGACACTGTCGTCTATGAAAAGTCGTTCTGATGTTCATGCTTGGAATGCCCCAATGACGACTGAAAATTGATGCTGACAGCCTATAGTCATCCAGTGTGCGGATTTTGTTGCAGTCTCAGACACTGCCAAAGCTCTTTCACTAAAACCTGAGCTACTTATCTTTGCTTTGTATTCTTATAGTCAGATATGAAGTGCATCTATGAATCATAAGCATAACGCATGCTGGTCGCTTGCATGGTGCTCTGAAAAATGAACTGGATCACGGCGGAGTGGACTAGCTATTATATTTTCTTTATCGTTTTAGAAATAAAATGGGATAATCTCAACCCCATTTGCTAATGTTTGCAGAGACCGCTTTTTGTTGTTTGCAATTGAAAAATAAAAGTTGTAATACTTCTTATATGTACAGCATACTTTTCCAATTGTATTGCTTTAAAACAAAATGTTATTCTAATAGAAGGATTCATCTACTTATCCGTAAAAGCATGTGAAATGTAGACGAGTTTGAAGAAACAATTTTTAAAAAATGAGTAAGCAAAAGTAAAAACTGTCATGACATCATCTCAAAATTTCCAAAAAGAAATGGACAAATGCAATGGAAAGAACGTTTTTGTGAAAAGTTCACAAGCACGCAGTACAGTATATATAACCTGTCTAAAAGCATACTATTGGGACCGGTGAAAAATATGCTTTTAGACAGGTTCATTTATACACGGGTCTCCAAGTTGGGGTCGGCATATTTTATGCTTTAGAGAGGTTATTCATTTACACAGAATGCATTTAGACAGGTTCTAGTACTGTGCATATGTACTTTGTCTGAAAAGAAATATGCTGAAATTCATGGTGGGAAGGTATTTGTAGGTCACATTTGAAGCCGAAAAAATGTATGGAAAAATAATTTCAAATAATTTATTTATAAAGCATTGATCAGCAATAGAGGGAATGAGTTTGTCTTGTAGTAATGCTTGATGATTAAAAAACTAAGCGCCATGCAGATATGCAGATTTTATTAGCCTAATTTTGTATCATTCTCCAAATGTTTGAATAAATTTGTATTGCTTGATTAATGTATTCTAGCGTTTAAGAAATCTTGACCGTTATCTCGTCATTTATGGGTAACCCCTGTCACCGAAGCTACCCGCTGTACATTACTGCGAGCGCCGTCAACAAAATTCCAACCGCAAACCAACAACAATTTTACACAAAGACAATGGTACTGCGAAGTTAAACATTGTATTAGTGACTTAAGGCGTGTTTTTGTTTCTTTTGAAAACTTCTTTTAATGGGAATTTAAGTCATAAATAATTTTTCTTAAACGGCGTCCCTTGCAAAACTATGGAATTCCTTACAAATATATCTTGCAACCTTATCGATTTTTACTAAATGGACCATAAATTTATCCATTATAATTTACAGCATAATCGAAATGCCGAATCGTCCGGGATCATTAAAGTGGCCAGTTTTAAATGAATAGTGCTGCGTTGAACTGTTGGCCTAAACTTCGGAGATTTACTACATGTAGTGCATCGAGTATGAGCTTTAGTAATCGTGAACTAGGAATTATAACCATGCACAAGTTGAATATTCATAGCCGCGCCTATTGGTTCAGCGTGTTTCCAAGATTCTCAGATGAACGATTTCTTGGAAGACATGGATTTGGAAATTCAAGACATAGTGAAAAGGTAAGCCCTATACGTGTATAATCTTCTCGAGGTTTAAGAAAACTTATGGAAATATAGTTTCAATACGGTTAGTTTTCAAATTTGTCAAAGGAGATGTTAATGTGTTGTATATGCGGGCATTGCAATAGAGAGTTTGAGCCATCCAACGTTAACGAAACGATAACGATAACGTGAAGCAGCGCGGGCTGCCCGGAATGGGATTGGAATGCCATGCTTCGCAGAGGGTAGTCCTTGACATTCCGGGCAGCCCGCGCTGTTTCTCGTTAACGTTATAGATGGCTCAAACTCTCTATTACTCAAATTTAGTTAACACGTTTTTTTGCAAAGGTAACCAATCCGTTACCAATTCGGAATATGTTTGTTTGGCAGATGTGGATTGGCCCTAAGAGTCAGTAAGAATGTACACTAGTTAGCGCCCTATTAGTACTTGTTCCACCGCCATCTTACTATAGTTAGTATACCCCTGATGGTTGGGATAAATACATGTACTATATACATAGGAACAGTTACAAATATTGAGACAGGAATACTTTGCAAATCTTATTAAGAAACGGACAATAAGTCGTTTGAAATTAAATTACAGCAGTAACTTCAGGTTTAAAACGTCATGAGTGCGCATGCGTGGTTCTTCTCTTCTCGCCATTACAGTTAAGGTCAGTATAAAGATGTTGGCATTGAAACACGGCATTAACATTATAAAACGGCGATTGCCCGAAATTCATAAGAAGTGTAAAAAGAAAATCGATTATGCACTACAACAAATATTACAATCAGATTTTATGTAAATTGAATGCTTTTTATGCGTGTATAAATTAAGACTTTAAAATGGGATTTAGAAACGTTTCTCTATCATGTTATCTATCATGTCTATCATGTGCCTTGTCAGTATTTTAGTAGATTGTTCAGTGATTTTCTAAAGGAATCACAATTTATTCTTCAAAACTTCGCTCACACCTTCATCCATGTGTATATTTTACCATCGTAGACGTCCTATTTCATACTGATCAAACAAAATATTGTTCCAAACTCATTTACCATAAGTGCATGAGTTGTGTCACGTGGATCCATCTTGCGTGCATATCCATGGGAAGTTTAAAATCTGTTTATGAATTAAGGGAAAAAATTCAAGGATACCTTTCGACAAACAACTATATCAGCTTATTCGTGTAAGCCCGCCTATCTTGTAGCTGTCCTGCGAGTGCAACAGTTGATGTCATCAATGGCACGCCTGTCTAAACAGTGCCTGGTAAAATTCAGCCGTGCGTGCAAGGGATCAAAGAACGCTTGATCTAATGTCTCAACGGATCTCTCATGTAGGAAATACATGCAAATCCATGTGCCTATGTGACGATATTTCACAGAAAAACATTTTATACCAGTATATCTTTTTTTATATAAACGATGAAGTAGAAATTCAGTTTATCCATTGGCTACTGACATATGTCGTGTTGATGTTCTCTCTCCAGCCATGGCAACCTTTAATGATAGCGTAAGAAAGAGCGGTGTTGCATAGTGTGGTAATATGGCCAGGTGTTTCTTATGGATTAATCTGGAATGAGAGGCACTCTATTGATGAAGACAGAATTTGAGATGATGGCATCGTGGCTGAGCTTTATTCTATGCACGAATAATGAAATGTGAAATGATGAAATACACTGTGCTTGTGAGGGATTAAACATCATTTTAATTTCATGGTAAAACAGTAACGAAAACTGTTACTGTCATGCTGTAATGATGGTACTTACAGGAATAAATTCCAAAAATTTTACCATGCAGATAGACTTGCATTCCAGCCTAGGAAAAGTTTTATTTTGTTTTTATTAGAGAGTTGTCAGCCTTTTCTTAAAACAAAATCTAGTAATTCCATCAATTTTCGTTGGAAATCATTATACTGTAACTTTTGGGGTAAAATTGCGACACTTCGTATTTAACGCACAATAGATTTTGGTTGATCAGACGTCTGGTGTGAAAACGTACATTCAAGACGACACAGCTAGAATGACCCAGTTTTTTAAATGTCGTACTTTAGGAACCTTAAGGAAAAAAATACATTGTTCAAATAGTCTCGATTGTCTCTCTATTGACCATTGCTTCAGTCGGTATGACCAATAATGGGGAAAATAACACATTTTACAAATAAATGTACACGTTCTGAAACTGCTATGTTTAAAGCAATTGGCGCCGTATTAAAGGTTCAAAGACGATCCCATTTTGTCATTCATGACATCCAATGCTTGATATCACCACTCGTTCAATTTGCACTTGTCCGAGTGGCTCGTGAACATTTTACTGCTGATTGAAAGATCAAGACATTTTCTTAACATGTGCCAAGTTCATTCTTGCAAAAGTAAATCGGAGGTTATTATCGAGGGAATTTCGATTTGTTTACTCCTAAGTGTACTAGATGTCAATCAACTTCTTTTGCATTATGTTCTAGATTTGTAGACGATTATAGAATAGAAAAAAATTGAACATATGTTAATGTTGTCTGATATTTGCTCCAATTGCATTGTAATCACAGCGTTATTCTAAAGTTTGAGTTAAAAGAATATGCATCTTTAATACATTTTTATTATTAATTTCCCATAAAATGCTTCTTATTTCAAGTTATGAAATACTGAAATAGACTTGGGTTAAAGTTCGCATATACTGTATGTGCTGAATTTAGCTACTTGTACTACATATGTAACAATTGCAGTTTTATGTGGTTGTATACTGCATGTATCCCAATATGGCTTTTCCATGGATAACTATAATGTACTTATTTGACCCATCATAACCGATATATGTATAACCAATTATTGGCCAAATATGGTCCATACATTGTTATTTATGGCCCACACATGACTATGATGGCTCTATATGCATGTACACCAGCCTGTGTAGGGCACATTTTAATTCTAACTATGTACGTTTGATATGTTCTGCACAATACATTCCTAGTAGCATAATAACTTCAGGTGATAAGAAGATTATGAAAAATAGTATTTTTAACGAGTTTGTTTGGCTTACGATGCAGTGTTGGAATTCAGTACTTTCCTTGTTAATATATTGTTGTTAGAACTTGGATTGTTTTGTCCAAAAACTTACATGAACGCATAAGAACTTAAGCAATTGTTATCCTTCAAATCGCAGTTTGAAAATGTATGATACACATCAACATTTATTTGAAGGCACCCTGAAAGATCTTGACGCATGTTATAGACCACGTATTAGGCTGATATGTGGTGTATGGTAGATGGTGTACAACTTTGAAATGATGGATTGATCAACCATTTCCTTTCATTTCAACTCGCTTCCGTCTAATCACACAAAAAGGGGCAGCAGATTCTGCTTCTTGTTCCGCATTCTGGATTTTCCAATACTTGGACGATTAAAGAGATGGATTCTCATTATAGAAACGGAAGATTATAACCACGGATGACATTCATCATCACGTTTGGTCTTGTGAAGGGAAACCATGCACAACCTTTACCAACACTATATTTACGAGTACATTTTAACACCTTTGATGCGGTGGCATTTTATTCCGAATATGGAGGTCAAATACATGTCGTTAGAACAAAGCAAGAATTAATCACACTCAGCAGGGCTTCATCTTGCTCGGAGAAAGTCGACAATTTGTACACATCTAAACGGCTAATTTAAATAAAGATTTTAGACAACATCTATAGGGCCAACTCTAAAAGTTTTAAGTTATGGACCTTCTTGGTGTATTCAGGGTGTCCAGCAGCCTTGAAAATCTGGAAATGTTCTGAAATATTGATTCACATTCGTGATGGAAGCAGTGTTTGGTGGGGACGCTATTCAGGTCGATTGCATGTGAAGGATACATTTCTTCAGGAAAAATGGGATTTGTAGATGGAGGTAAGTTGGAGGGTGTCGTTTAACGAGTTTAGAGAGAAATGGGGACGATCTTGAAATCCTTGAAATATGCTTGAATTTTTGTCCAGCGAATTTACTCGACACCCTTTTTATGGCTTTAGTCGTTGTTCTGAGGCTAGTAAAAAGACAAATTTGTCGTAACTGCATACTTTTAAGCAGCTTTGAAATATTTAGTATATAGTTTATTTTTTAAATACTACTTGTTCAATCTTACATATATTGTGTTAATTAAACTGCGTACCAATTGATCGAACTGTACTTGGGTCTGTGGTTTAGTTGTAATATATTTCATTAATAATCTCATCAATTTCTGAAATTTTTAGAACCAACTAGCTTCAAACAGTTAATGTAGTTTATTATTATTTCTTGCTAAAGTTTTTTTATTAACATCATGGCAAATTTACAAGGTTTCAAATAGTTCACTCACAAAATGAACAATACATTTATTTTCAAAGTTTCTCATAATGGTTAACCGCTTGTCAAAAAAATATTCTAATGTTAATTTTGAATTTTGCATAAACACTTGAGAATCTATTATATTATCTATAAAGTTACCTAGAAAATGTATAAGTTGCGAGATAGTTTTATCTAAGATTTCACCGCTTCCAATCCTATAGCGAGTTACGAACTGAAAGATTATATCCCACAATTTATTGCTTTATAGACTCGGCTTTCAATGTGCTTTTAAATCCTTAATTATTTTCAGTTTTCCAACGAGTAAAGCTTATATCCTTTATACATTCCCGCTAATTCTTTTCGAAAAATCCATAATATTAGTTAGTTTTATGACGCTATTTAAAATAATGCACCACGTTTACAATCTCGCTAATGTCGTTTTGTTTTAGCGTTGCCTCTTCGAATTGCAATTGTTTTTGATATGGCATTTGTCCATTTTGACAATATTGAAGTAATTGCAGGTTGTTAATTGTTTAACTTAGCGTTCCAAGGACGTACGCATTCAAAATTAAGTTCCTTTATCAAGCTAACGTGATCAGCTTTAATCCAGTTATGCATTTAGATCACTTAATTATTCCCTCATAACATGAAACATTGGCAATTAGTATTTTTTCTCGTATTAATCATTAATTATTTGTTGCCTATTGTAAGAGGTTTTCTGTTACGTTTAATGTCACGCTAGGACTAGTGTTTGTGCGGTTTGGGCATCTCTTCGTCCTCAAGCAAGCTACATATACAAACCCTGCATTTTGAATTAGTTTCTCCAATAGATATAGCCTTTAAATGTTGCTTTGGCACGTACTAATTAGCAATAACCCATGCATGCTCAAACTTTAATTAGATTGGTGGCTTTACGGATGGGCTTTCGTGTGGCTTAAAGGACATTGCCCTGCATTGTTTTATTGCATATGCGTAGAAAGTGTTTTCTTTTCAGTTGCTTCTTCATTCTAATACCTTCGACTCAAAAAAAATTTATTCAATAAGTGCTCTAATTCGCGTAGTATATTTGAATAATCCTGTAAACCCACCTGTTTCGATATCGAAAACAATTTCAATTTTTTATGCTTCAACTCCGAGGCTTAAGTAAGATTCCCTTTTTTCATAGAATTTGCATGGTTTTTCCCAAGGATAACAGAAATTTGAATGCAGATTTTACCTTGGCTAAGCATATTTCATGCACAGTTTGTATGCAAAACAGCCAAAACTCAGTTAACTATGCATTGAAATGGAGATTTCCCAGCTTCCTGAGGAGGTTATATTACTTTTTTTAAATGGCAATTTTTTTTTGGACTTTATTTCTGAGAGCTGCTAAAAATGAGTACTAGTGCATTGTGTTTACGCCATTAAATGTGAATGTGTGCATTTGATCCAAATTTTGTAACTATCATTATACTGATGTTTATAATATAACAACTTAAAGATCTTAATCCAAAGAATTTCAAACTTAGTTCGAACTTTAAATTCTTTCCAAATCTTCATTTACATGATATACAAAAAAATACATTATGCTTGCATTTAATGCACGTTTTAAATGCTGTATACTTATATTTTGAAGTAATTTAGTTATTACATATTGTTTTAGAATATATGAATAAGGAGCATTTTTCATTCTGAAATAAGAATAATTATTATCATGCCTCATTATTATCTTTGTTTGTAAACTCAGAAGTTAATATGCTTATTCCATTACATATTTGCTTTTATGCAAATTATCCCTAGATACCTAACGTTTACATTTTGAATTGGCATACAAAATGTATATTGAAGAAACATTGTTCAAATTTATGTCAATGCATCGATATTATTGGATATAAAAACATTCCATTTTGCAAAATATCAAGACTCATGATGCATTTATTGACATGACAAGTGGGATAGCGTTGTCTAATCATCCACATTTTGTCGGTTTTGCAACTTAATCATGTAACAAAAATTATGAGTGTATTTCATAGCGGTATCTTAGTTTGTAATTTAAGAATTGCTCATTTTAAATATCCTGTACATTGAAGCTGTCCAAACAACTTAAAGGTTTGAAGGTGAATTTTGACAAAAATATTCACGTTCACTTACACTGCAGGCTGTTTATAAATTCTCTAGTTATTTTAAGATTTATTTGGGTTATTTTTGGAATTACTCTTCTAACTGGTCTTAACCTAATGCACTTGTTGTTGGCAAACTTTTGCTAGTTGAACGTTTTTATCAATATTACTGAGGTAGCGTGCAGTATAAAATCTCTGTTTCTCGCACTTTATTTTCAATTCCACATTTACCTCAAGTTATATTTAAATATAGTTATCGTCTTCAGTTTTATTTTAGTACAGTCGAGTTTAAATCGGTCTTGTGAATGCCTTGCCAAGACTATAAAACATTTTCAGTGGATATATTCGTATGAGAAACCTATTTCTGGATCTATCGTGGCATTTATTTAAGCGTTTGCATTAAAATTTATGTAGGGAAAAAGAGATTTGCATATAAATTGGATGTAAAAAATGACCTGAAATCCAAGTATACGTTTTTTTGCGAAATGCATTCTAGTAAAATTTAATAAATATACCGATAGTCCAATTGTAAAGATATTTACTGTTTTTAGGATATTTTATTTTTTTTGTAATTTGGAACATGCTTTTCTGGGTTCATCGCCTCTGGTATTTTGGAATTTGTTTTCCATAGCAAACTTTACAAAATTGATTTGGAAAACTCATCTGTTATGTTTATTTCATAGTTTACGTAACAATTTTTCCATTGCATTGGGAAACCTAATTATGGCTTACAAATACGGAAAGTTAATTCAGCTGATATATCCAGTTGTCATTGATTGTGTTCTTTGTCAACTGTCTTCTTTCATGACATAGACAACTGCCTTTGTGGTTGATCTTGGAGCATTGCGAAATTTCATTTTTAACTACTGTAACTTTCTCACGACATATGGAATTGTGACAAAGATGACATTGTTTTTATCTGGGAAAAGCGTTTCGGCAGGAAGTTTTTGGTTCTGGTCAGACAGCTGATGTCGTGTGCTGAGAAGCATCCATGCACGGTTGACCGCAGCTTGTTGCAATATTATTGTCTTAAATCCCAGTGGCAGGTCCATGACAAGAAAACTGATGAGTCAGTAAATTTAGATAATGGGCTTGATGCTTTTTATCTTCTTCTGGTTATCTGTTATTCTCCGGTTGTGTGAGGACTGTTCATTTACCTCTTTGATGTCTTTGCTTCATGTGTTTTACTCGTGCAAGAATCACTACCGGAAAGCTTCCAAAGAATTTACTTTTTACAATAACTAATGCATTGCCGCTCTTATCGCCTTTCATCATTTTCTTAGAAGACAATCGGAGTCATCTGTTCCAGCAATAATAAAGGTCATTTTTAAAAAAAACTTTCTGGCAATAGTTTTGGAAAATACGAGCAGACCATTTCTTTATCCGACTTTATTGATTGATACTCTCTCTATTATGCATTTCATTGTTATAAAAGCATCGTGAAGAATTTTTAAAAAAATCAATAAATACACTGTATTATTCCATTTAATAATACAACCTATGGTATACATCTGTCTCTTGATTCATTAATTTTGAAAATGAAATCCAAAGATGCCAAAATGCGTGCTTGTTTACGAAGACAAATCCTCTATCTCCAAGATATGCACTTAAGTGATTATGAGAACAATTATATTATTTTCCTGTTAGTTACTAGGTTTGATTGTAAAGACATACTCTCAAAAGGGATTATTTATCCACTTCCGATGACGAAGCATCTTTTCATCTATGTAAGAAATAATATGTGGATTTATTAGTATGGAATCGTTCAGAACGTATTGCTTCATTGTAAGAACAATAGTTAGAATCATTAAGTACTTATTCCTGCTAGCGTGGGAATGGACTTCATGAAGTTGACCACGATCATTTCATAGGGTTCTCGAGATTATTTTCACAAAATCCGAATGTGTTATATTTAAACTACATGATATTTTAAATGAATGTTTATTGGAAAATTATCGTAATGTAATTGACAAACTGTAATCCACAAAAACAATATCTCATGTTTGAGGAAGGCTCGTGCTCATAATTATGGGTTTCTGAATAAATTGTAAGGGTTTAAAGAGGTCGATCATGAGACAAAAATATTCGAGAACCACATCATTGAGGAATGGTTCAATCTTAAAATTACCATTCACCAATCTATGAATATTTCATGGAGAATTTGGTTAAGCATGCATCCATTACATGCTGTAAGCTTTAAATCGGAACTGTATGGTGTAGTTAATGTTACAATTGCATAATTTTTTAATTAAGTCCATTACAAATCACCATCTCATCGATTGCCGTTTGTAACTTGGACGCATTGACAATAATTTTAAAATCCCTGAATACAAAGGTTTCATTAAATATGCTATTTGATCATATTCATAGCTGAAAGCTATGTATATACATATATATATGTATATGTTAATGACTTCAGAGACTGGTGAATTTTTAAGGAGACTAAATAGCCGCAAGCTAATTGTTAATTTTGTTCTCTTAAACCCTACGCAATTATTCTTATTGCATCAATGGTGGAGAATTGCAGTAGACGGTGGACAGTTTGAGCATGTCAATGTCTTTATACTTACCTTAACTTTACTGGCGGGAAAGGGGGAGCCACGCATTGAACTAGCAAATGAACTATCTTAACGTAATGGGTGCGCATGCGTGGTTCTTCCCTTCCCGTCACTAACGTTAAGGTAAGTATAAAGACGTTGGCATGCGAAAACTGTCCAGTGAGTGATTGAACAATGTCGTAATTCAATTTCGTCGTGTCTTAACATGTTGAAATTAACAAATACGTTACAAATATCTACGATATTTCATTGAAAGTTTTTATGCGATAAGATGTTGGTCTTATTCTTAAAAATGCCATGGTTCCGTAAAAACTAAGCTATTTCAAGAAATCCTTAAACCTTCACCTTGCGTTCCGTTAATATTGTGGCAATGGCTGAAGTTTTCATGGTGTATGGCAATTAATTTTTTACATGTTTTGACGTTTTTTGTGTATTGATTGACCAAATCAATTCAAGCGTGTTATTTCTTAGTCAGAGTAGCCTAAATATGATAAATGACATGCACTTTCGCGTTTTCTTATAGCTGGCCTGAGGAGCATTAAACTATAAGTGATTAATGGGACATGTATTGGAAACGCGCTAAATTGCCAATACTGAGTCTTACTAAGATCATGAGGGAGAACTACCAAAATGAGAAGACTGTTATAGAACTGAAAAATTGCGATCGCTTGTGTTATTTGGAACAACTAAGGAACAGGGTGTCCAGAAGCCTTGAAAGTCGGGAAATGTGCTTGAATTCTTATCACTTAGAAAAAGTCTGGAAATATGTTAAACATTTGTTACTTTAAAAAAAAATATTATGTAAATTGGACGTGAGAGGGGTTCTTGACAATCTAAGGGGTGAGCCTGGAAATCCTTAAAATATGCTTGAATTTATTCCAGTAAATCTACTGGTCACTCTGATAAGGTTGCCTAATTTTAAAAAATGTATGAAATGAGATTTTGGCACTTTTTAGCAAAAAGGTTGTATACGCTGTATATTCTTATGAAAAAATACGATTTAATCTTAACGCGTGAAAATAGGTTTTGATATATGATACTAAATGGATTTGTCATTTGTAATCTTAGATTTACTATCGTACTATTATGATCGTCATGTTGAAAATCCGACACTGTTAATTTGATCAAATTAAATGACTGGCGAAATTACGTAATGACATAAATTCCGGTTGCCGCTAATTAGCGATTGCAAGGCTATATGTGGTAACTCAAGAATTAAACTTTAAAGCAGGATGCTTCATATACATACGTTAGAATGAGAAATCATTCAGTTTGTCATCTCGTCGCACGTTGACACATGAAAGTAATGTAGTATTTTTGTAAATACCTCTCTTAATTAAAATGTAAAAATATTTAGTAAAGATACAGTGGCAGTATTTTTAGATTTCTAAACAGGTACTCCTGATTTACAACTTTTCATGAGAAAACGATGAGCTTAAGTCAGTTGTCTCAACCAATCCCATCTCCTCTATTGTGATCTGATTTGTTAAAAATGGCCAGCTCTTGTTGCAATCCGCGTATTTTATTTTCACCTCATTCATGCAATTCGATTGCCTCTAGCAGATCTTAAAACGCATAGAAACCACACATTTTCTTGCCTCTTTTGTTTGCTTGGGAGATGCGGAGGGAGATAATTTTGGTATAAGGAGTACTTAAGTGTTAGCAATGGCAACTAGGGCAACGAAGTGAATGTTTTACTCTCCATCTTCTTAAGATATAGACCTCAGAAAATAGATTTGTGCTTAAGGTACTGAATAATAAATGTTAGAGGTCTTGCATGCAAACGATGGCACTTGACTCATGGCTTTTTTTCACCTCTTTAACTGATTGTCATGCTTTTCACGTCAGCGGACTTTTTTATTCACTTTTTTTTCCCTCCTCTTTCTTGTATAAACTGCTTCGAACAATTCAAAGCAATACAAATCAGTCTTCGTTTGCTATTGATTTGCTCATTTGCCATGGGAATTGGCAAGAAGGAATTTCCCCATTATCTTCGCCTACGTGCTTGAAACTGTTGATATTTTGAAGGCAAAGCCAAAATCCAATAGCGAATTTTATTTTCCCCATCAAACGATCGTTGAATTAAAGGTAAGACATCATAGATTTTGGTTTCTTAGTGTTTGTGGAAGACACATTGAAATATTAATTTGTACAGATATTTTCGAGAATCATATGAAAATTTGTCTATTTAACACATAGTAAGTAGAGTGCAAGTTTCACCTAATGGAAAATTCCAGTATTTTATGATCAATGGATATTAAAATTTCTTTTTTGTATTTTTTTAAAACTTCATAATAATTTTTCTATTGGAAAGTATACCTCTGCCACTTTTTGTATTGGAAATCAGTTACGAGTTGTGTGATGGAAATAGTACATTTAATCGATTCACAAACTATTAATTGGAAAACCGAGGCCTTTACATGTCATGGAACGAATTCAATTTGTTGTCAGAAACTTTTTTTTGCCACTAAGGCATTATTTGGGGGCATTTGAAGTGCATAAGTTCACGCTTTTGGAAACCCTCTGTGAATTTCTGTCAGTCATTCACAAAAAAATATTCAAAATAAAGGGCTTTGGGCAGGTTATAAATGGAACAAAAAAATTAAGAACGGTTATAAAAATCGAATTGTGGTATTTAAAAAAAATAAAAAAGTATTTTACATAATTTTTATATAAAATGTTAGATTTTAAATATGCTTTCAAGTGAACTTTATTAATCCAAGCTTTTTACATTGCTAATTTTTATAAAAATGCTTCTAATGATGACGATTTCTTTATAATTGTCTGAATAAAACATTGTTTTAAAAATAATCAAGTGGTCAAGCAGAATTATTATCTTCATATGGATTGATTAACAACAATTGACTTAAAGATGATGACGAAACACGGCCATGCCAGTGAAATGCATTGGAAAATGTCATTGTTGTTATACCGTTCCATTGCAACTTTATATTCAAGATTAAGGAAAAGGCTGAATGTATGAAAGGTGGAAATTGAAATAGAATGAATAAAATATACGTTCGTGCGCACCAAAGTCCCACACGGACGTGATCTTCATACAAAGAGCACAGCTCTACTTTATAGGCTTAAGCTGACAAAGCATTGTTTGGAAATGGCTTAATTTATACGCCTCGACTGGAAAGGTAGCCTATTGCGGATGCCACTGTAGTGTGGCCAGTAGGCTCCTTTTACAATACGATAAACGTATGGCAGTACCTTTATTATATACCTGTGCCGTATTTTTGCTTCTATGGCCTGTTTTCTGCATATCGATTAGCTTGGAAAGAGGGCTAAGAATGGCAAGCAAGTTTACTTTCAATGTAAAGGGTGCTTGCACGCTGTAAGCCTACTTGACATTCTGTGCTCGATAGTAAACAAGTCCTCTGTCCTCTATGCAGAAATTTTGTTTTTCTTCCTCCAATTTGTACAAGGCGTGGAATCATAATCTTAGCCTTAAATAATTTATGCGCACTAGTTTGCTTAAGCACTATAGATTAAAAGTTATGATGGAAAGATTTAGGAGAATTTTGATAAAGCAGAAGCTACCATTTAAATATGGTGTTTATTTTTCAAAATTGTTCAAATAATAACGGAATTTGGTATGTGGATTATACACCTGTGCAGCGCTATTTGCATCCAGAGTACAACTGATGTTGGTGTAAAATTGAAACTTAAATTATGCAAAAGTTAATAATAATTTGCAATTACACTGCAAAATTTATGTTTGAAACGTGTTTATACACTATGGAACTGTTGAAAACATCCTCATGTCCTACTTCGTCCTCTACAAATTTATAATAAATCTTTTAAATCTTTCAATTTCATGCACTTGAAACATGTTTACATGGAAGCAAAAGGTAAGGTTAATTTCTAAAATGCTGGAAAAATTCACATACTCATAAAAAAGGGTTAGTACACATGGTGTTTGATATGATCTCTTTAGTAGATATGTAGTCAAGAGTGTTAAAGCAATTTATCAACGTCGTATCACATTGTCAAGAATTGTGAAAGTGCAACAACCAAATCTTAATCTAACTCAAGGTTAACGATATGTACGTTTTTTCCTGAATCTGTTCATTTTATAGTTAAACTGGAAAAGTTATTGCTTGTACGCATGCTTTTAAGAATTGTATAGACCATACACTCGGCATTTGCAAGTAACCATTTTTTAGTTATTCTAGTGTTACAGGAACTATAATAACGCTTTAATGGATCCAGTGTTTAAATATACCAATAAATGTAGCTCGTTGTTAAAGTTAGTGCAGTTTAACCATATCTTATAAACTTTTAAAATTTTTATAAATGGAAAGAAAGATTTATAAAATAATCGAGGATATACCCATTGTTGTATGTGCCGTCTGAAATAGCGCCTCATATTCTCGTAAATCTGAAAGCCAACTAGAATTATTGCTCTTTGGTTACTTCATTTCCTGGAAAACATGGAATACCAAGGGACAGAAGGGAAATGAGAAGTAGTTGTCTGGACTTTCCAAAGAGCGACCAATCAAAACAGGTCAAACCGGCAGTCATGAAAGACGATTCAGAGATACTTGCAATATATAAAGGCCACGAGGGCAATACTGTAAATTAATGTTTCAAAATAGTTCAGCAGACCAGATCCCAATAAAACTAAATAAAAGTTAATATGAAGTTTATTCTGTATTTATTATGCATTTCATATAAACTATTATACATTGCGGGTATTTTATCTATTTGAAAATGAACCTAAATTTGTAAATCATATAAAACTTCGTGTAGAAGATAAAGAATTGTACCACGTTGGAATAGTAAATGTACAGAGTTTTGGGGGTTTTCTTCGATATACATATAGGGCTAAGGACCAGTCATGGTCATACTCCATTAAGGGATGATCACCATGTACACAGATGTCCATTATTTATATATGTGTATAACACAAGTACAAAATACATTGTATGTTAAGAATCCATATGAAACGCGTGATGGAAATGTATGGAAGAAACAGTTTTTCTATTACATATTGCCTAAACACAAAAACATCTGCTAGGGAATCCAATGTTGGATATAGAGTTCCAAGGTATTTGAGTTTAATTACTCGTACTCAACTACTCGATGTTTTTTGACAGAATATTTGGTTGAATTGATAGTTTCTAGAATGACCGCTGAATTAATCGAATTTCATATTTCTAGTAAATATGTTTTACGATGCATTTAAACTGCACATACTGGCCTGTTAATCAGTTATATATTACATCAGAAACAAAGTTCTAAACGGTGTGTACAGTGGAACCTCGCTTAACGAGTGATTCGCATAACGAGCAATATGAATTGTAAAATAATGACTCGCTTAACGAGCGACGTTTCGCATAACGAGTGACGTGGATAGGGGAATCCCTGAATTGTGCGATGGAACTTTTCGTGCCATATTGCTACATCAGTCTGTGTTTCGCATTACGAGTAAGACTCCGGAACGAATTATGCTCGTTATGCGAGGTTCCACTGTATATGGATCTTAACCAGACATCAATACAACATTAAATTTTGACTTTGTCAATTTGCACATTTACAATGTGATCAGATATTCGTTTGCGAATGTACAACTTAATTCCACTTGGATAAAATTATCTTGGCAACGTTTGGTGCAGAAAAATCGTTCAATCATGCAGGGAGCCTAAGTAGTTTAAAATCAGAGTAATTTGGTAAAAACCACTATCTGCACTTCGATCAATGTTGCAAAATGTGAATTACAAATGAGTGATTTTATTACTATTCTATTGTGCTGGATTTAATGTATAGTTGACAATTTATATATGGTATACTGTATATATGGAAAATTGTGTTTAAAGACATTTCAGAAATTGGACATATACATATGTATGTATACTTGTATATTACCATATATGATAATTAATTACACATATTTATATATGCAACTATACAGTAATGTGACTAAATAGCATATTCATATACAGCCACATATACATGTACAGTCAGATACATGTGTCAATGTTATATTTTTATTTTTAAGAATAACACGTACAGTACATGTGTTTTCTGTCATATAATGCCAAATACTATGATTATACATGTTTTTCAGACTCTATAGAAAATACGTTTAATACAGTTATATTCGTCATTAATCTCTTCCCGAGGGACGGATGAAACTAGAATCAAGTTTTCCATAGGAACTAAAATTAGAATAATTCGATTGTTTCATGCTCCGAACCTGATACATAAATAAAAGAAAATTTAACCAGAACTTTGCATTTACTTAGGAGCAAACATGACAAATGCTGAAGAGGTGTGATTTTCTGATTTAGAAATACAATTTTTCAGCGTTAAAAGTGCGATTTTTCGTAGATCAAAATGCCTGGGTCAATTTTTGGATTTGTTGGGCCCTTCATTATAGAAAGTTTAAACATTTTTTCCGTCTTTCACTAACCTTAAGGTTAACGAGAAAAAAAGAATAATCACGCATGCGTGCCTATTACGTTTAGTTAGTTTGGCGTATATGCGTGTATTCAGATGAATTGACAGCAATCAATTAAGACGAGCTCCGTGATAAAAATGTTAAATAAACTGCCAAAAAATGTACGAAAGAATGTACATTTAACGTAGTAAACTATTTAACGTTCTGACCGCGCATGTGCATTCTATAAAAAAAACAATGCTGCCAATCTCGTTAACGTTAACGGTGGCATGCTGGCGATCCTAAATGTATGGTCAAAATAGTCCACCCCAAGATTCTGGGCCCTATTCCACTCTGAAAGGTGATGACATATCCGTCCTTGATGTCCACTTGACATCTACTAGAAGATGTTGGCTAATAATACAACAAGAAACATAATATGGCATAAAAATGTTAAATAAGCTGCCAAAAAATGTACGAAAGAATGTACATTTAACGTAGTAAACTATTTAACGTTCTGACCGCGCATGCGCAGTCTTTAAAAAACAATGCTGCCAATCTCGTTAACGTTAACGGTGGCATGCTGGCGATCCTAAATGGATCAAAATAGCCCACCCCAAGATTCTGGGCCCTATTCCACTCTGAAAGGTGATGACATATCCGTCCTTGAAGTTCCACTTGACATCTACTAGAAGATGACGGCTAATAGTGCAACAAGAAACGTAATATGGCCCTATATGTTTCCACCCGGGACATAGTACAAAATGGCAAAGTATAACAATGCTGTCAAGCATGTGATACAGGTCGCAACTTGACTGCCCACACCAATGAAAAGTACAAAGACACGTAAGTGCATGCGTTCCACACTCAAAACGCCCTGTTCTAATCGTCAGCTATGGCGATGCGGCGAGGCGTGCCTCTAGCAGCCTCGCTCGGAAGCTGCACGGCATCAATCCGTTCTGTAGCTCCCACGCGGAGAGTCCTTCCCCATCATAGCGCTTCTGCGCGCTATAGCCAGTCTTTGCCAGCGGGTGTCAGTAGATGCATGCCCTCTTTCTCGTTCTTGCTTCGTACGCCTGCATCAGGAGCATCCTGCTACCGACGCAGCATCGGGAGGAACGCTTCCAGAACTAGCGGTGTCTCCTGCTCGGACCTGCCGCGGGCGTTTTCTGCGACGCTCGGGAACTGTTTGAGATGGCGACACTGACTCTGCCTTTAAGAGGCTCGCGTTTTCAGTTGGAAATACCGAAATTGTGACGGACTTTTCTTGGATGGTGATGTTGTGCTTCGTGCTCTGCTTCTCCGTCCCTTGCTCAACTTGATCCTGTTAAACATATTACTGACCAGTGCTTTAAGAGCCCCAAGCCGCCAAGTGCGCTGATTCCGCCTGCCCCAACTTCCAGATTTCATGGGATAATTTTCTGAGGTTTTTTTTTTAAAAAAAAAAAAGATATACCCGGGGATGCTTCGGCAATGTTGTTTGGCCGTATTGCTGAACCCGATCTTTGACACGAACTTGGCACGAGTTTTAGTGGACGTGCACGGCTGTCATTAGCGACATTTAAGGACCATGGCGACCCTCGTAGGCCGAGCTTATTCTTGGGGCCGGCTCACTAATGGCCTGTTAAAACTGTGGTGTGCTCTATTCGTCGTTAGCTGCTTGGTGAACACGTTTGCCCACGGGTGGGCCACGTCCGTTACAGGTGGGAAATCAATTTTTAATGTTTTATGCATGGCAAGCGTGCAGCCTGAAGCTTTGCGGCCTACGTAAAGCCATGGCTTGCCATTCTCTTCCATCAAATGGCCATTTCTATTCAATGAGGCTTTGTTACATCTTTCATATTGCCATTGCTAACTAATTCTCTTATTGGATGTACATACGTACTTGTCATTTTCTTGAAAATGTGCTTTCTAGGCACGTTTTGTCTACGAGCCTACGCGGTGTTGTACTGCCTCGAATATGAAGAAAGTTGTAGGGATATGAATGCCCTTTCTGCATACATTAGCTAAAAGTTGCTTTGACATTTTTGAAGGGTTTGATTTGAATGCAAATGGGTTTCGTGATTTGTAAATATATGATGGACTTTTTGCTCATGTATCACTTAGTGACATGGATATCTGACGTCTTATTTGGTCCTCATGAGAAAATTGTCTGGATTTAACGCACATATATTTCGACGTTATGGTTGAAAAGGTGCTTTGCTCTTGGTGTAAAAGTGTTATCCTGAATTTTCACGTACATGATTAGATAAACGTTTTACGTCCTGTAATATATTGCAAAGCAGATGTAAAGCTGGGCTTATTTCGTATTTGACTAGGTGTAATAAGATGTAGCTTCTGCCTTTGATATTATTTATTGGAGAGCATTTGTTGTAAATCATAAGATCTCCTAAGCGTAGCCTATAATTGAAAAAAAATGTGTGTCGTAAATGTATTTTACAACGATACATGTCGAATATAATGCAAGGTATTTCGGAAACATTTTTATCTAAATTAATTTTCTGTTTGCTAATGTTTTTAATCTAATCTGCAACTATATACAATTGACATATACTACATACATACTATACACGATATTTTAATTACTAGAGATATCGTTCTCTAAATGAGTATACGAGTACATGTAGTAATTCATATGCAACAACATAAATTAGAATAAGTGTCTAGTTTTTTAGTGAGCCTTGAAAATCGGGAAATGTAGTTGATTTTTATCACCTGAAAAAACTAGGCAATTATGCTTGAAATTCATATTGAACGCCCGAATATGCTGGAAATTCCTGACAGCGTCGGGAAATTTCTGTTAATTCTCTATACAAATTTCTCACTTTTTTTTTTTACAAATATTTAGGTAATTATTCATGCTAAGGGTCCTTTAAATGTAAAGAATTCTTGAAATAGGCTCACATCCTCCGTCCCCCGCATAAATTTACAGGACACTCTGGAGGAGTCAACCTTGAAAATTTTGTTTCAGTGTGGCTTGAGAGAATTGATGGATTGATTAATATGTGGAACTCGAGGAGGAAATTTATTTACATCCCACTCATGTTCAGTGCGTTATTTTTAATACCGCCGCATGCTACGGTTAGTCTTTTGAAATGTCACATGTAATTAATATATGAAGACAAGTAATCGATTTTCAATAATAAAAATTGGTTTCTGAATTATTGGCTTATATGCCTAAATCTAGCAATGCAATTCTTATTAATAAAGTTATGATCTTCACGTGAGCTGAATTTAAATGTACATACATTAATTTAAGTATTCCTTTACTTATGATGATCAAACTTTAATACCCAAATTGCTTTCATAGATGTAAACGAGATTAATTTTAAATAAATTTTGCTTTGCTTTTTCTGATTTTCTTACTTTCATAATAACTTTGAGATTTACTATCCCAATTATTCTAATTGGAAAATAAATGGTCCCCTTTCTCTTAAGAACTTTAAATTCGTCTTATGGTGAGTACTTCTCGTAACAATTGATAGATGGTGTGCAATTCTTAAACAACACCTGATTTCCTGTATGGTCAACTTACTACCATTACAAGTAATACATTTGTCAAAATGGATTAATTTAGATTAGATGAAAAGCAGTCATCCAATATACAGTATTTCGCAATAATAAAGCATAATTTAGCACGTGTAATTAGATGAGTGTGTTTGAAATTCATGGTAAATACACTGTAGATGTTCTATGGGTGTCCAATATTTCGAGTCACCCGTCCTTACCAATCAATACCCATGGCCTTTACACCATTATCAAACTCTAAAATTAAGAAGACGGAATTAGTTGGAATCCCGGCTAAAGTGACTGTTATTGTAATTCTGATAACTTGTAATTCTTATTGTAATTAAAAATACCTGACAGTAAATGGTCCATTTGAAGTTCTACAGTAAAGAGCAGATACATTAGTAATGCCAATGATGGAAGACGCTATCATATAACAGTACATTATCAGTATTATACTATGGAAACTGAAAGCATGAAATTTTGGCGAAAATCACACCTTGAAATGATTTTTCAAATTATTCATGAAATCCGGCAGCCTTGTGAAGGGTGTGCTTTGTAGACTTGGAAATAAAGTAGTATCTCATTACTGGAAATATGTATATAGAAATCTATTGTTCATAACATGTCGCATTCTCAACGTAGCAAAATGTACTTTAAACTGACTTTAAAACCGAACGTTTACCTACAATAAGCCAGGCATTTAAGCACTACATGATAAGCCGCCAGATTAAACCACATTGCATCCATATGTACCCACACCGACCGCTTAATGCACTTGCAAACGGAAATTTAATATCCATTGTTGCCATTTGTAGAATGGAACCGCCAACGTTTTGTCATTTTCTCATTATTGTAATTAGATCTGAGGTCTGGATATAAAAATGTTCCCTGTGCTCCTTAGCACACTGCTTCATTGCTAGAGAGCTGTGAAATAATTTTCTTTCCCTTCCAAAGATGTGGAGCAGAAACAATTAGATCATCACGAGACGCTGGATTCATTAAATCTTGGACGTTCAAAACAAGTACTGGCTTTTACTGCCCTGCCCATCAACGAGCAAAACTATATATAAATTGTGTTGGTGTTTCGTATAGCAATATTTTGCATGAATATCGTGTATATATGCATCAATGTTAATATGGACAACTTTCCAAAATAGTGTTTTCCAAGTAAAAAGCAGTTTCATAATTAATTTTCCATCCAGTCTTTTCCACATTTTAAATACTTTCCTTTAAAAGAAATAAGGGTTGACTTTAACAAAAAACAAACAAGAAATAGGCCATTGATATGAAATCAAATTAATGCATTTGCAGTCTTCTTAATATTTTCACAAATTAGCATACAGAACTGTAGAGAACTCATGGTGAAATAAATATGCAATCGGCATCATATTGCATTCTGGTTTAAAATCCTGGTAAATTCATTAATATACGTAGATGAAAGAAAATTCATTTACATATTGCTTAAGGATATAATTTAGAGATGTATTTGTTTCGTAATAACTTAAGTGCCAAAAGTTGTAACTAATCAAATGATTTTTTGATAGTTGTGGATTAAACATGCAACATCTGTATTTGTTAATGGCACTATAACACAATTAGCATTGGAGAATACATTTCTTTAACTGAATCTTAATGCTCCTAAGTTTGTTTCTAGGCATATGAGGAACCTTAAGAGCTTATCGATTTCCATGGTAATTGATTCAAGAAATTTGTAGTCTTGTCAGATCATCACTTTCTAGGGATGCTGTGAAATCCATTAATTCGTTCATTTTTAAGTTGTTCGGCGTGTTGGAAAGGGTTTAAAAAAATTAATGTTTCCACAACGAATAGAAAGGGCAGGTTGTTTCCATTTTTCGTCTTCCTATTAATTTCAATAAAAAATACATTAATGTAATCTGTACAGGATTGCAATCTATACATGACAGTTATCTGTACATGACTGTTATCTGTAGACTACAGGACTGCAATCTGTACATGACTGTAATTTGTACTTGACTGTAATCTGTACATATGACTGTAATCTGTACATATGACGGTAATCTGTACTGTTGACTGTAATCTGTACATATGATTGTAATCTGTGTATGACTGTATCACGTACTCAAGTATCCCACGTGAAAATTCCCATATAGTCCCATAGCCAAATCCCATGAAACTAATGGGATTAATGGGACCTGCTAATGAGATATAGTGAGACCAATAAGACAAGCAATGGGACCTAATGGGAACCCATTGTCTAAAGGATTTTTTGT
>JAUJYV010000195.1:0-73713 GCA_033995625.1 Ophyiulus pilosus
GTCCGTGGCTCCTCACTTCCCGCCGTTAACGTTAAGGTTAACGTCAAGGCGTTGGCTGGCTCAAACTCTCTAATGTTTTTATCAGTGGCGGCTCGCGTATATATAGGCACTGTGGAACTGCAGCACCCCCTATTTCCACTTCATATTACCGATACAATTTAATATATTACAGAGTTTGAGCCATCCAACGTTAACGAAACGATAACGATAACATTAACGAGAAACAGCACGGGCATCCGGAATGACTTTGGAATGCCATGCTTCGCATAGGGCATCTTGCAACGATGTTACCGTTATCGTTTCGTTAACGTTGGATGACTCAAACTCTCTAATGACTCAATGAGCAAGTACTTTTTTCTTTAATTATTTCTTTAAACTTGTACTATACGTATATAACTAGTAGCCATCCCCCAGTTGATACAAAAATCTTTGTATGGAACTGTGCGCTTCACAGTTCCAGCGTCATGGAGTTTCAATGTTGTGCGCATGCGCGCATTGGTATGCTAGGTTTATATGTATGAAAACCATGAACATAATACATAATATAAGTTACAGTAGTTATAGTTTATATATGAACAGAATGCTTAGCTATAGTGTGAATTCATCTGTTTTATCTATTACAAAAACTGGATAGATAGTTTTAAGATAAGTCTTGTTGAAGGACAAAACGAGATATTTTATATTTATAGTTTTGTTCTTAAACAACAACAATTGGTAAAAATTAATACTTACATTTTGTACTGAGCTGTTGCTTTCGTGAGTTGCAAAAGAACAAGGACAAGTGGCAAGAAAAAAAACCCAAGGTAATTTTTGGCATCTAACCAAATACAACACAAATTACTATCTTGCCTATCTTATTTGCTGGACGCATCAAGGTTACACGTCCAGTCAATGCTGATATTGTTGCTATGGTGTTGACCTGGACAAGTCAAGCTACTGTCAATTCATCAAACTGTATTGAAGTCAATATTTGTTGTTTTTAACCTCGTTATCAAATATTTTTGATGTATCTTACATGTTTATATGACCCCAATGTATGATCACCATTATCAGTATTTCATAGATTTGAAAGATTCGTAAATTTCCCAGGCTTAGTAGAGAAAATTTCATAAATTCAAACAACAAATCATAAACGTTTAATTAACTAAATATCTGGTACAAATTACAATACAAATTTTAAAAAATTTGCACAAATTAATCCAAACTCCAAAGTCCAAAATCTTCCTTTTGACATAACCTTTATTATTGTCTGTCCAAAATTTCAATTTGCAAAAGACGTCGACTTAATCTTTGTTAAATTGGAACCAATTAAACTGAACAATGTCAGTGGTAGAATCATCAGAGTTGAAGGTAATATAGAGATCATGGACTCCCACTGGAACATCCTCGATGTACTGACTGAGTGTCTTCCAGGTGTAGTCCGGTGTACTGCGAGTTATAAAAGTGACAAAAGGGTCAGCTGTGACAGAGTCCAAACGAAGACCGATGTAGCCACTGCTGGTAAAATCGATGGAAGTTCCAACACGCAAGTCTGCTCTGTAGGCGCCATCTTGGAAATTCATACCAAAAAACACTATCCAGTCGCCATCGTTGATGGAATCCACTTGTTGTCCACCATATTCGTCGTGGCAAGGTTCATTTTGAACGCCTGAAGATGAGTTGAACGTTTCGGCTTGTGTAGTTATGAATGCATTAAATTCTCTGATGTTGTCATTCTTATTTTGAACTACTAACGCGTTCATCAAACATAAATGAAGCAGCAAAAGGCAGAAACTAGAAAAGGACTTCATTTTGTTCCTGTTTTCTGCTTTGGATGTTTGATGGTTAGTTCCCTCGACTACGATCTAATTAAACAGTTATGATATAAGGACAATGTAAAATTGAAAGTAGGACGATAAGCAATGACTCCTATAACAAAAAAAGATAAAGATTAATCTAACTATCTTGCTATACAATCCAACAAATTGGGTGTCCTTCGACAGATGTCAACTAATATTAAAAATCCTGTTTAATCGATATAAAAAGAAATGCAGAAAAATAGAACTTTGAGATGAGGAAATTTGATTTTATATATTTACAAGTATGACACATTACATATATACGAATTATTATTTTCGAAATTTTACAATTACAGGAATAGGGTTTATCACTGTAGCAATCTTTTTGTGACCAATGTCTGCTTCAATCTTTATGGAACTGAAACCAGTTGAAATCTGCGATATAACCTGTGGTATCATCACTTTCAAATGTTATGTAAAGATCATGAACTCCGACAGGAACCTCTACCAGAAATTGGCTAAGCGTTGCCCACGTGTAATCTGTTGTGTTGCGCGTTAGAAATGATGTAATTGGGGTCCCATAGATGGAATCCAATCGTAGGGTTACATGTCCAAGGGTCGCAAAGTCGGAATGAATAGCAACACGTATATCTACGCTATAAGCACCATCTTGAAAATCCATCCCAGAGTATCCAAGCCACTCGCCGTTGCTGATGTAATCTACCTGTTGGGCACCAGGTGTGTCATTGCAGTCTTCAACAGCGATACCATAAGATGAATTGAAGTATTCCGCTTCGATTCTTTCAAATGGATCGGATTCTTTCACCGAATATTGAATTCCAAATGTTGCGGCACATATGCCAATCGAAATGAGCATAACGAAACTCAGATAATTAGCAAATCGTTTCATGTTGAATGTGATTATTATTGCTTGGAAATCTTAACGAGTAGGTTTGGAGTGTGGATTTTGAATTTTGTCAGATAAAAACAAAGACATTTCAAGATAAGGTTATGCATCTTGATTTAAGTCTGATTTGTGATACTGCAAATCTCAACGTCATTAAAGAGAATGATAACAATATTGCTGTTCATGTAATGTTTCTGATAATCCCAGCTGAATCCGAAGCTTTTGGAAATTATTTCTTAGTTACTGACAAAATCTGACATTGTTAAGTAATTTTATTTTAAAATTCTAGGCTACACATATTTGTCCAGATAAAAACAGTGCCAGTGTTGCCAGATAAAGAAATAAAATATAGATATAACATAAATATAACCATATTGCTATCCAATGTTTGTGATAATCTTATTGCTTAGCAAACGTTATGGATAATTTGACATTTTATCCAGAAATGTTTGTTGAATGGTGCATAATTACTTAATTACTTAATCACTCATAAATACCCAATTACTTGATCAAATTTCAGATACTTTGAATCGTGGTGCCATTGATCATATACGATTATTCGAGATAACTACTATAAAAATTAGACGTAATTACACGTGGAAAACATCTTTTTTAAGTGTTTATTTAACCTGCTTCAAGTTCGGACTTAGGCTCAATCTTTGTTAAATTGGAACCAGTTAAACTGCACAATATCAGCTGTTAAATCATCCGAGTTGAATGTGATATATAGATCATGCATTCCCACTGGAATTTCTTCAACGTACAAACTGAGTGTCGACCAGGTGTAATTCGATGTGCTCCGAGTTATAAAAGTGACGAAAGGGTTAGCAGTCACCGAGTCCAAACGAAGGTTGATGTAGCCGAGGTTGGCAAAGTCGTTAGAAGTTGCAACACGTAAGTCTGCTCGGTAGGCGCCATCTTGAAAATCCATGCCAAAGAACGCTATCCAGTCGCCATCGTTGATGGAGTCGACCTGTTGTCCACCATATTCGTCTTGGCAAGGTTCATTTTGGACACCTGAAGATGAGTTGAACGTTTCGGCTTGGGTAGTTACGAATGCATTAAATTCTCTGATGTTTTCATTCTTATGTTGAACCACTAACGCGTTCATCAAACATAAATGAAGGAGCAAAAGGCAGAGACTAGCAAAGGACTTCATTTTGTTCCTGTTTGCTGGTTTGATTTTTTGAGGTTAACTTAATATCGAACCTGATCTGATGAACAGTTATGAAAGGAAATGATAAGGATAATCGTTTTTGGTTTTTTTCCGTTTAATTTGAAACTTGATGATAAGCAATGACGGCCTATGACCCCTAAAATCAGTGCAGGTTGAGATTAGTCCTAATAGATTTATCTAAGCTATAAATGGTGGCTAGATAATTTTTAAATTTCATGAAGTTAACAGGTGATAATAGTCGATCAAGTGTTTTTTTCAAATATTTTCAGATAAAAAAACTGCACTCTACTCGTCAGTCTAATTTTTGTTAATTTTTCCATTATTTAGGAAAAAACCAAACAACCAGAGTAATGCGTCATGTTAAATAGAATATTGAAGAATACTTAAATGTTTGCAGCTAATTTTTATTTATCTTGTTTGTGTTAATAGTAACACAAATTATTTTACATCTACAGACAAATATTTTATACAAGTTTTCCATATTTTGCAATTACAAGTATAAGGTTCTTGTAGACAATGGCCAATGTCTGGATCAGTCTTTATAGAACTGTAACCAGTTGAAATCCACAATGTAATTAGTGACATAATCGGATTCAAATGTAATATAAAGGTCGCGAACTCCAACCGGAGCTTCTTCTATAAATTGGCTAAGTGTTGCCCAAGTGTAATCTGTAGTGTTTCGCGTTCGGAATGATGCCATTGGGGCTGAATCAATATAATCCAATCGTAGGGTAATGTGTCCAACAGGTGCAAAGTCGGAACGTGTAGCAACACGCAGATCCACTCGAGAAGCACCATCTTGAAAATCCACCGAATAAAAGGCAATGCAGTCACCGTTTTCGATGGCATCTGCTTGCCTGGCACCCGGTGAGTCAGAACAGCTTTCGGTCCAGACACCCCATGTCCAACTAAAGTCTTCCGCTTCGATTCTTGTATATGCATCAATTTCTGGCACCTCAGCTTGAATTCCCAGTGTCGCGGCACATAGGACAATTAAAACGAACATAATGAAGTTTGGATTAGCAAACTGTTTCATGTTGAATGCGATCAGTGTGGCTTTGAAATGTAAAATGGTGCTTGCTCGAGTGTTTCCAGATAAAAACAATGAAATTCTCGTGCAGGCTAAAGATAATCATATTGTTGTGCAAGGTTTCTGATAATCCTAACTACTGTACTTGTCTAGTATAAGTACCGCTGCTGTGAAATTATTATTTTTTACTGTAGGTCCTATTCAACTTGTATATCCTTTGTTTTTTGGGGTTAATGGGCACAATGTCTGAGTGGTAAAGGCATCCAGACAGTGTCTTTTACCAATCAGGCAGTTTTTATCAGGCCCTATTATCAGACTGAGAATCCCTGTGGTAAGGGGTACATGGTTCATGGTAACCCATGATTAACGGAAAATAAAACATGATCTTCATGGACAATTTTTTAATGTTTTTATGAAATATCACCAATTTGTGGTCGCCAATTCATCCAATTCACCAATTCATCACATAAAAGTTGACTGTTTTTGAATTACCCGCCATCGCAGATCAATGACGCTCCGGCTACATATTCTAATATTCGAATTACAAAATGGCGGCATTTTTAAAATTGTAAGTGCATTTTTTTGAAAAACTCAAGTTATATTGTTACCTTTTGATATCTTTAGCTAAGTAGTTTTATTTTGCGTGAATGAAAACTAATTCTAACGGATAAAATACAAGTTTTATTTTATTTCTAGGTCTGTTAAAAAAAGTAGGGAGGACTGGATCGAAGGAGTATCATGATTGTACAGGTGTGTGTGTACGGTACGTATTTTGCTGAAAAGGCTAGCAAAAAATGTTATTTTTTCAACTAATTTTTGTCTTTTTCCAATTGCATATGTTCTGATTTTACTTGCTTTGATAAATGAATTTTCATGTTAAAATGACTTATGTTACTGAGAAAATAAGTTATGTGAATATATGCACCGATAGTAAAATAATATAAAATGTATGTAGCATTCTTCGTTCTCATTTGCTTTAATGGCATGCATGTAAAATTAAAACTACCACACGCTTCTATGAGTCTAGGAGGTGCTAAACTGGAATTTTTGGAATGAATCATTCTATTATTCAGCCGTCACGTGATCGAACAGCTTGTTAGAATTTACTTAACAATGTCACAGATGAGAGAACAATTAAATAAGTGAGTAACATATTTACTTTGCATATATAACATTACGTACTTTCGCTCCAGATGACGCCACTTGTTCCTTCCACTTGCTCAAAAGTTATAGTGAGGTGAAATAATTTATTGTCAAATCAACAGTTCGGTTTCTGTGTTATGTGGTTACTTGACGTCGTGAGAAAATTCAACAAATACCATTTAATATTTCAACTAATGTTTACGGTTATCGATAATGTGAAACGTAACAACCGTCCAGCGAAAGGAATATTTTTGTTTACAAGTGGAATACGTGGCATATAAGTGACAGCACTATACAACGCTTCATATATATCCCAACTGTGTAATTATATGCAATTATGTGTGGTGTCAATTTATCTATGAAATAAGATCATACCCTCGTGATGTCACCAACGAAACAAGAGTATTTCATAGCGGGATAAACTGATCAAAACTATAAGGTGAGATTTATTTAAAATTAACATCAAATGTCAAACTATTGTTATTTGAAATTGAGAATGTCGAATTGCATATTTATATACACATGGCAACAGTTAGTTTTGCCAAAAAAGCGACATATGGCTTTAAATAATGTGTATAAAACATGTTATACATTTTCTAAACTAAGCTATTGAACAGTTTTTATTAATTATTTATCAATTCTGAATGTCTGTGATTTTGCGCATTTTTAATTTTGCATGAAACAACCAGCATTAAATAATTCAAATTTAACTATAATTAAAAGTATGCTATAAGACCATTCTCAATTAAGAAAAATGACCTAGACCAGAATATATTTAATGCACTTGAACATCATCTTAACCTATATACTCATACAAGGTGTTGTCCAAGATTGTCATGACTCATCGTCTGACTTCCAAAACGCCTAAACTTGCTGTATTTCGACCTAATTTAACACAAGTTAATGCTCACTAAAGATAACTGACAACTTGCACAATATTTCAGTTGATAGGACCGACTAAATCAGAACATGTATTTAATTTAATTTTAGTTCAGCTATGGGCGATTATCCAGTGCTTCTACATTCAACTTCGGACAAACGCGCCAATTACAACACGACCATAAATTCGCAGGTCAGTCCACATCATCATTTTTAAAAAAAAATCAGCTCTGAATGCCCTTATACGTATATAGATTGGTTGTTAGGGACTGAAAAGTACATGGCATAGGCGTGTAGATGAACAGCATACCTTGAGACTTTGCTCGTGAAGGACCATTACGTTAAAAATAAATTATCTGTACATATGACTACTTTACAAGAGTGTTTCATGGAATGTTAAATTGAAATCTACCTAAAAAGTGTAATTTTGTACAGGAAATCCTCATTGATGATATAATAAATTTCAATTTAATTGGTTGGTTGATTAAGATGACGTCAATACAATTGTATGCCAGAAATAAGCATTTGTTGGCAAGCGATCCTTATAATTACAGGAAACATTTTTAATAATATTTTATAATACAGGATAATGTATTTGATGTAGCGTGTTGTACATAGTATATCATACATATAGTCAGGGACAGACAACCGCAATTACAGGGCAATGGCTTGGATTTGGACCAAATTATGACAATGTCGTGTGAGGAATGAATCATCAGAGGGTTTGTAATCAATTTATTAGAAATCGAGGCCTATAAGTCAAAGTTTTCACAGGTGTTGTGTCCTGACAAGTAGAGGAGAATGGTTTGCATAGTGCCAAAACACATGTTATTTGGTAAACTAACCTACTTTAACATAAGTTAAATTATTTGGTAAATAGTCTACATCAAAATACACAGAATTTCACCTTTTTGGGAATATAAGTATTACCACTCGCTTTCATTATATTCTTGCTTCAAATCCTACTAAATGTGGAATTTGGTAGACCTTAATCAGGAAATTTTCTTCCACAAATAACTTTTAAACTTATTTGTTTCAATAATTATTTTTCGAAACCCAGCTGAAAACTGATAAAAAAATTCAATTGTTTTGGAATACTTTTGAAAACTTCTATTTTTCTGCACGTGGATTTTACACGTGCAAATTAAGATAATTACAAGCATCGGTTCTCGTTATGGATATTGGTCCTCGTCTGAAAATGATGAATTCAAAATATAGCGGTTATGCTCATGTCCAATTTACTGTATTGTATGTATACATTTGTATTAGTCATTTCAAAAATGCTGCTGCATTGAATTGATTAGATTTCAAAAAGGGCTTTTACGTCATGGGTTTTCACTCAATCAACAGCGACTCTAATTAGCATTAGATCAGGATGTATTACTCAATTAATTTTTAATAACAATAATAATATTAATTTAATCATTTTTTTTCTAAATTATGTCAGTAGGTCATTTGGTGCTGCCCTTTACTCCCAAGTTCTAAAATGCATTATGGAAAATAATGAAAGCTAAACTTTGGACAATTTTATTTATTCAAAATTTGGTAGTAATAACTGCACGATACTGGGCGCAGCATGTATTTACCCCAAACTTCATGGCACATATGGCCAGCTTACAACTGACATATTGTTCATTGTCACATATTGTATACACAAGCCAAATTTAGCGATGTGCTTGGATGATATTTAATAAATGTTTCCGTCTCAATGGGTTGGCCTCCCCATTGTGATGACATGCTGACATCACACCTGAAAACAGCGAGTTTAAAGGGGAGGCAACATGTATGTATTTCGGATTGTATTGCCTCCAACTGGGCAACATACACAAAATGACAGTAAAAAAATCAAATTGAATTTTAGTGATTTTCGTGCTCGTGTTGTTACAAAAAGCTTAAACGTATACTAATTGCTGATGTTTTATTATCTATTTCAGATTGATCTCAGCATTATGGAAACTGCAAATGGGGTGCCTTCAACCACTAGTCAATCCTCCCTTAACACAGTTACAATTGACGATCAGAGCATGACTGAAGTACCAGAAGGTTGCGAGTAAGTACCAGTACCAACGCCGATTTTGTATATGACACTCAATGGCGGCTCGTAGTTCAAATTAGTGGGGTGCTGCGCCAGAAAATTGTGTGCGCATGCGCACAACAGTTAAACTCCACGCCGCTGGAACTGTGAAGCGCACAGTTCCATGCAAAGATTTTTATATAAACTGGGGTCCCCCAGTGGGTGAGGGCTACTAGTTATATATAATACAAGTTTAAAGAAATAACTATTTGAGTCATATTAAATTTTATCGGTAATAAGAAGTGGAAATAGGGGGTGCTGCAGTTCCACAGTGCCTATACACGAGCCACCACTGATGACACTGCTATTTGGTAAATTGATGATCAGATAATGTAGCATTTTATTGAGAAGATGAGCGGGGAATTGTTGCATTCTTAATGGCGTCAAGGTCGATTAGTGACAGGAGTTATGATTTCTGAACTAGATGTTAACAGCATATAAAAAACTCATAAAACTTTTCCAATATTTTCAAATCAACGTACAAAACAAGTTCATAAAATAAATGTCATGAGCTTAATGAACTCCAAAGTTGGACTTGGTTATGCAATACATTTAGATAAATTTGTTTCATTACTCATTGTATTTTTTTTTTTTTAATAAACTAGTTCCTTACAGAAAAATTGACAATAAAGTTGTAATAAATTAGCAATAATCTGATATTTGCAGACACTTTTTACCTTTCTAAGAGGTAATCCTTTTCTAAAGTTACCAGTGATTAGGGGCTATTCAAAAAGGACGTCCTCAAGAGGGGGTAGGGGGATCTGCTGGCATGTGGACACCATGTGGACAGGGGGAGGGGGAAGCCATTATGGACGTCCACTAATGATGGTATTTTTCAGTTTTTGGATTTTCTGTTTAATTATGTTTTAAAGGTCAATGAAATGGGAAAGGAACACCAGAAGAAATGTGTCCCCAGTCACAAATGTACTTTAATTTTTAAAACCTTGGGAAAGTCGGGATTATGCCTAAATTTGTGTTAAACGCCAATTTTATGCTGGAATTTCCATTTGAGATAAGGACATTTTCGTTAATCATAAAATCTGGGAAAATGTCGTGGAATTGACAGGTGCTTGGAAATTTATAGGATGGGCCTTTGTATGTTCCAACACATTTTCTGGACACCCTACCCTTCTCAAAAAATTAAGGACGTCTATTGGAAAGGAAAAATGGGGCAATTTTTGAAGGAATTTCGGGGACGTCCTTTTGGAATGGCCCCTTACTAATTTGCAACCAAAATATTTAACAAAAAAAGTGATATTGCCAACTTATCACCAATTTTCTGAATAGGGCTTAGGGAGAATTGCCATAGCCAAATTTTCTGCAATCTAATGTTAACTAAGCTGCTGTAATATTTTAAAACTGATTTTTTTAATTTCAGAGCTCTCCGGAAAAAGCTCCGCCTAGTCGTCGAAAATCTCGCATTTAGGTAAGTATCATATTATTTTAAAATAAAATTTCAGAGATTTTAGAGATAAAGTGATTGAAGCATAGTGTACAAGTGTACAAGATCGGGATCTGTCGATATTAAGTAAAAATGCCTTTTATTTTCATAAATATTATGCAAACGTTGCACGACTATGTACAATGAACTGATAAAACGACAGGTCCACACATATGACGATAGAATGTTATCAAGTTCTTCAGTCATCATTTGTAGCTGCCAACAAAGACTCCAATTCGGCAGGCAGAACAAGTTCCACGTTGCGTTCGTCTGCCAAAAGCTTCAATTTCATGTACTTCATACACATTATGCCCCTCTGGATCTTATTGTGGGTGTCTAGGCTTTCTTGAAAGTTTGTTAGCGATTCCAACATTAACTGATGCTGGTCCATGAGCGTTCGAAGCAGTCCGTTTGTGGTTGGCGGTGGACACTGGATGGGTGGTGACGGTATCGGATCCACTGTCAAATTGCAAAAGTCGTTAGGGCTTCTTTAAATCTTGTTTTGAGCAAATGTCGAGAATGTTTTACGTACCGTGAAAGTTGGAATGTGTCCGTTCTGTGCTAGATGTGTCAAACGTGGGCTCGATCTTGATTTGGATTTGTCCGTTTGGAAGCTGAGATGTACTGGTCTGAAAACAGAAAACACAAGTTTAGTTTAAAAGCCCCAAATGGCAGAAGCCATTATTCTGAATCTGGCTATGTTCTGCCATTAGTGCTAGTAAACATTTTGTCTGCATTGCCCAGATAAGGGCATGTCATTCTAAAAGGTTTTCATCTAGCCAACAGTGCAATTTGCCGAGGTTTCAGCACAACTGACCCTAGGGTAGGGCACTTGATGCCCGCATGATTCTATTGCTCCAAGAACGGAAACCCAAGTATACATGACGGCTTGATCAGCTGTGATGTCAAAGTGCCCAATGCAGCGAAGCAATGTCCCGGTAGCTTATATTGACCGATACCAAGGAACAATCTGTTGTTAATCGGTGCCTGACATATCTACCTCGTCCTAATAGTGCCCCACATCAGAGAACAGAGCCTTTGAGGAACGCACCCATTCAAAGTCGATCATATATGGGCAGCCTTGTTTAATTTGCTACATCAGCAAGAACATATTTCTCAACTTGCAACCACAAGATCCATGACAATGTCCTGTTATGGATCTCGTGGCCATAGCTGTCAAGCCTGAGGACCCTACCTGGGAGCTCTGCCGGCTACTTCTCTTGTTCGCCGAGACGTGACCTTTGACCGGGTCGACACCCGGTGAGTCGGGGTGGTTGGCGTAGACCACGTCCCTCCCGATGAGCTCGACCACCCTCTCCTCCAAGGGACTAAGAGTGTCCCAGGGACAGGCGGCCGCCGACGTGGCCTGAGCTCCCCCAGCCAAGTGCTTGGCCAAGATGGCCTGTGCCTTCTTCTTGGTCCTGTACTTGAAGCACATCCACTTGTCCTTGACCTCGGAGGCCGTCCTCTTGATCTTCAGGCAGCCGTTGACGCTGTTGACCACCTCTGTAAGCTCGTCGTAGGCCATCCGGACGTCGGCCGACAGGGTGTAGCGACCTCCAAGCTCACCGTACTCCAGGTCCTTGCGAGCCTCCATGAAAGACACCATGGCCTCAACCTCTGCCGAGGAGAAATTTGGACGCCGACTGTTTGCACGCCTGATGCTACCTTTCTGGTTCATTTTCCGCTTGGTTTTTAGCGACACCACCATAGTCGCCACCGCCAAACCGCTGTCAAACGGGCGGATTTTGAACTCTGAACAGCCGTCTTTTGTTGACAAGATGGCTGCTGAGGGAACGGGTTGCCCGCTAGGGGCACTAGCGTCTTTCCCTTCATGGCGGACATTTTAACTTGTGTTATGAGCTTTACAAAAATATTCTATTTGTTTTGAAATTATTTTAATACTACTTTTAGCTTAACACATGTAGAATAAATCATTCGCCACTTTGCTGAAGTTTATTTAGAAATTTGAGAATTTTTTATTTATTTTTTAGTAAATGCTAGGTGGAATATTAAAATTAGAAGCGGTGGTTAAGAAATTAATTTCTTAGCTAAAATTAATTAAATAATTGCCGTAAAATCGGTTGAAATATACGAGGGCGCATGCGCAGACGCACATTTCAATCGATTTTATGAAAATTCGTTTTTAATCGGCTAAAATTGATTTCGTGACCATCTCTTTTACACTGGCTTAGTGTAGTGGTGGACGTGATGTAAGTTTCATTTTTTAAATAGCTTCTAAAACAGGCTTGATTTTTAAACATATTTTGTTTCCACAAAGTTTCTGAACATTGAAGTAATGTTTCAGGAACTCAATTTACCAAAACTATCCATCATTCTTATCTCTTGTTTACTTTGAAGATGTTAAACCAGGCGATCAAAGTGACTTGTTAATTGTCACCATTATCATTTCAGCAATGTATTTGTATTGTATTTGAGGGATACGCCATGTGGCATTTTGGCATCACTCTTCGACAAATTACTTTCTGTGATTGTGATAAATGATTTGGCCCTGAAGACCAATGATGCATTTTTACTGTCTGAAAAGGCCTAAAATAAGCGCTATATCACAGTATATAAAAAAAAGCTTTCTTTCATTATTAGGATATTTGGATTCATTCTCATCATTGCTGACATCATCCTTACACTCGTGGATTTTCATTATTCTGGAAAATCATGGGAGTTTTATGGACCATTCGATATCGCATCTCAATGTTTTGTTAGTTATTTTTTCTTAGAAGTGAATCTAAGACTCGTTGCCCTGGGGTGAGTAGTTAGTTTATAAAAATGTTATTTGAAACGCATTTATTTTTATATGTTATTGAACGATTTGTCGTATCTTTCATCAACATGCCAACCAATCTGTGTAAAAATTGTAAAACCCTACTGTATTTGTTAAAAATGTCTTAAATGGCAAAACATGACAACATTCATTCAGAAATTCTGAACATGTTTTATTTAATCTCGTGATATTAGATGATAAAATTAAGTAGAAAAATGTATAATCTGACTTTTACCATTTATCCATTAGACCCAACCGTTTTATAAAACAGTGGTTTAATGTGATAGATTACATCGTCGTCGTTATAACATTGAGCATCACCATCGTTTCATCCCTAATGGAGATTTTTACCGAATATGCGAAGTAAGATTCCTGTCTAATTCATTCTATATATAAACCGTCATGTATGTGAAGTAGAATAACCATAGTCACGAAATGGATTTTAGAACTGAAAATCGATTATTTTCAAAATTGTTTACATCTAGGTTAATAATTATCGGTCGATTAGTGCGGGTCGTTATCTTCGTGCGTCTCTTCACCGAAAGAAGGCAGTTGGAAGCAAGCATGAGACACATGGTTTCCCAAAACAAACGTAGATATAGAAAAGATGGCTTTGATTTGGATCTCACATATGTAACAGGTGTTATAATGCGACAATGTTTTGCATATTTGAATTCTGCCTAAATCATATTCATTCCGGATGATTTCTATGTCAGATCGTGTCATTGCAATGTCTTTTCCTTCCTCTGGAAAAATGGCCATGTATAGAAACCCAATTAAGGTATTTACGATAATATTTTAGGGTAATTAATTAATTCAATATTGTACATGTCGCTTGCCCCTAAACGAAGGCAATCACTATGTGCTTCCATGCAATGCGTGAATGGACATTCTGTTGCCCCTTAACGCAGGCAATTACTATGTGCTTCAGTGCTATGCGTGGATGTCTTCTTATATTTCTATTCTTTGCATTATGTTATCTCTAGGAAGTGGCCAGATTTCTCGATACAAAGCATCCTAAGCATTACAAAGTGTACAATTTATGCAGTAAGTTGTGCGTCGTATATTTTTTTAGATCAACTATACATCAAAATTGAAGTTAAATATTTTTGCAGACGAAATATTTTATGATACAAAATATTTTCACGGTGCGGTGGAATGGTATCCAATTGAAGATCATAACCCACCGCTACTAAGGTAATTACAGCATTTTTATAATGATGTTTCCATATTGATAATATAAATATATCAATGTACAAATATTAAAGAAACTGTATACAGAAATTGCAAACTGCAGACAGCACAGATGAAAAATTTATATTTGGCACATATATAAATATATGGAAATTTCATATTATACATTTGACATATATGGCATTTATGTCCTTAAATAATCACGTAAGAATATGCTGTATATGGATTATGGAGAATATCTTTTATGCAGTATGGTCCTTTATATTTTTTCCATATACACAACAAAGTAAGATATTACTCAAGTAGTTTTCTTACAGGTATTTTATTACAAATATATTCCCAACAGAACAGTATTTCCAGCATATAAGATCGAGAACCGGTTGATATAATAAACTTCTCTTCTCAACCGTTTTTAGGGAAATGTTTAGGTTTACTGCAAATGTTAAAGAGTGGCTGGATGCAGATGCTGAAAACATCATAGCTGTCCACTGCAAAGGTGGGAAGGGTCGAACTGGGACCATGATTTGTGTTTGGCTGATCGAAAGTGGAACATTTGAGTCTGCAAGGGTCAGTTTGCAATCTGATTATGAACATTTAAAACTAAATTGATGATGATATTGTAACAGGGCCTTGAAGCTGGTTTGGTATTAATTGATAAATAAAAACTATATGTCCAAGGAAAGGTGAGGGGAGTAAAATACTTAAAAGTAATACCTACAAATAATTGGTAGCACATTTTGTAAAAAATGTAAGCAAAATTCGGGTTTCCTGCATTTTTAAAGTGACAGTATTTTTTTTAGGAAACATTAGGTTATTTTGGAAACCGGAGGACTGATTTCGCATTAGGAACAAAATATCAAGGCGTGGGAACACCTAGTCAGGTAAATACAAACCAATTTTTTCTCATTGTGTACTACAGTCGATGGAATATTGATCAAAATTGTTATTGCAGAATCGATACGTTCTCTATTACGCACATATCAAAGAGAACTTGAATGGTCGTATGCCACTAGAAGTCACGCTCAGATTGGAGAAAATCAAAATTTGGACTCTTAAAGGTCAAAGGTCGATTTTAATTTCCCAGTCTGTAGACTGCATTTTTAGAAATTGTAATACTTCGGTCTTCACTGCTTTGATTTGTCGTTATAGGCGTTGGCAAGGGTGATGGCAGCGACTTTTCATGTGAAATTCAAAACGGGTCAAGAACCAAAATTTTTTCTTGTGAATTTAAGAGGTCAAATACCATTTGCGATGTAAGGATATTTTATATTTATCACTGGATATTATTTTATATTATTCTTCAGATTGTACCAAATGTCAATAGTTGATTCGATGTGTTTAAACGAGATTATACACTTGGTATAGCTTAATCTAATTAGAAAACTATAAATATTTTCCTAGGTTTTATGTGATACAAAACAATTTATTTATAATATATTTCAAGGTTCATTACAGTATTACTGAAGATATCATGGAAGCGGATTTAATTGACGGACCAATTATGACCGATGACATTCTCGTCATTTTTCATTGTTCATCCGTATGTCATAAATATTGATTTCAAATTTTTTAAGCCTTAGAAATTTTCAGTTTTATATTATTAATATGGGTTAATTTTAACAGAAATTGGTGCCTTGTGTATATGGTGATGTGGCTCTTTTCTTTTGGTTTCATACGGCATTCGTGAAGAATTATAAGTGCGTTTTTAATTTAATATTCATAGTAAAAGTGTACTGCAGTGCAGATAAGTACTTTTTATTTTTGGTCATACGTAGGCTCACTTTAAAAAGGGATGAGTTGGATCACTTGCATAAAAAGAAAACCTGGAAAACGTTTAAGGAGCACTTTCAAGTTCAACTCGAATTTTCTTATCCACCTATACGTTGAAGGTACAGAATTGAACATCGCTTTTTAATATCCATTTCTAAACTTTTAATATGCTACTGTATACATTTAATAAACGAGGTTTTTTTTACGCAAATGATGATTTATTGATTTGTTTGCCTAAAATATTTGAGTGAATTGTAAAGTTTGGCAAATTCAATGAGGTACACAAGGTAAGTTATATATTTCACAGTTAAAATTACAGATTATACAGTTGGACAATTTATACAAAAGCTTTCATTTTTACATGTATAATATGTTTATTTTATCGTTAGGAAATTATTTTACCAAGTGCACATCTATCTATTTAAATATCTTATTTATGTATTTTTACACTGATGCATATTTCCATGCATATTGCAATTTGTGCAAAAAATGTAAAAATACAAAGATTTCATAACAGCAAAGCTAGGTAGTTTGAAAATTATTTCACTAGTTACACCTGCATCTACTTAAATTTCTTGTTTATTTTAATTTTTAACATAATTTATTATAATATTCTGTTTTTTTATTGCTAACAAAGGTTGACATTTTCAAATCAGTTGCAGTAAAATTGTAGAACACTATTTTTTCCATTGCTAAAGCGCCGTAAATAAGTTAACGCCAGATTGGCACCTTGATACAATTTGTTGAATAGTATTCCAGCGAATACTGAACATGTGCACACTCAAGGTTTAGCCAGCTGCGTACCTCTTCGATCAGTGTTACCAGACTAGACTTGAACGAAACTGGAACGAATAGCGAAAAATCTTCAATTATTTTATATATCGGAAAAGAACTTCAATACGGTAAGTGTATTATAATTGAAATCGTAAAACACGTAAAATACCTTTCGTCTAGGTATTAAGGTGTACGACTATATATTTTTCAAACTAAAATCTCGAGTAGGAACGATTCATTTATGAATTATTTGTGTCGTGCATGAAATGCAGTCGTTTGTCAACCGCCATTGTGAATGCTGGCTGGGGGAGTGCATGCCTTTCGACGACGATCTTTGAGATGAAATACTGGGACCGCTGTTCACACTTTCACGAATATCTGAATTTGGTTTTGAGTTTGTAGGGTATTAAAATTTTTGTTGTTACATTATTTGTACACAGGTTAGCTTTTCTGAAATATATGCATGAAGCAGGTTCGAAACGTGCTAACAAACAACAACAATGTAATATAGCCGGCATCAAAATGATTTACCAATTATTAAAACCAATATAAGGTTGGAAATTATACATTTGCAGTATATAAATCAATTATTTTGGTGAATCAATTATTTTAACTTATCTATTCTTTGCAAATTGTTCGGTATTAAATTGAGTAGAATGTATCCCAAATGTTATACTAAATTCGTAAATCAGTATATGGTTTGTACTGTATCAAAAGTATCAAATTTCGGATTGGGGAATATACAGCGTACACCTTTTAATTTTAAAGTTTTCTTAGAAAAATTGCTGCACTAAATAAAGTATGGACTGTCTTAAAGCCATTTCTTGTTATTATAAACTAGGCTTAGCTACTTTTTCACAATAAACCTTTTAATTAATGCTGAAAACATAACTAAATAACTGTAAATTGGTCATTGGTATGTAATTGACAATATGTGAACAGGTTTTTAAAGTTATTTAACTTCGTGATTTAATGCTATATAGAATTCAGAACAATGAGTTTGGCGTTTTAAAAGCACTGTGATTGATGTAATATTTATTTTATTGGTAACGTTGGTTTTGTCACCTTGTCGATCGGCAAGACTTAGAATTAGTTGCCCACTAATTGCATTATTTTTTTTACAAATCAGCAATGGAGCCTGCTTTCAAGAAGCGTGCATTGTCGGAAACAGAAGAAGCTAGCTCACAACTTTTAGGCCTGCCATATTCTATCAACAAAGATGATAAAAAGGGTTGGTGCCGACAGAAGTTCCGTGAAGAGTGGTGCAATGAGCCCCAGTTTGATGGTTGGCTTGAAGCGGTGCCTGAAGATCTGTTCCGTGCTTGGTGCAAGTGCTGCCAATGCACGCTCACCGTAGGCCGTAGCGAACTCTTGAAGCACGCACAGACGCAAAAGCACAAGAGGGCCATGCTCGACAATAACACTTCCAGCAAAGTGCTTAACATCCTGGAAACATCGGCAGCTGGTGGCATGCCAGTTAGCATTGGACCTTCGATTGGACACACAATTTTACCTACCGGCCAACCCGTCCACTTTAAGGGCATCGACGAAAACGTTCTTAGAGCCGAACTTGCCATAACCGCGTTTGCCGTGGAGCACAACCTGTCGGGTCAAGCCGTTCAACACATGTGCGAGCTGATCAGCGGCTTATCTGAGCACCCGGATATTCTCTCCAAAGTAAAAATGAACAAAACTAAATGTGCCGCCATTGCCAAAAACGTGCTAGCAAGGTCGATCCAAGAAGAGCTGGACGAAGTTCTTAAGCAAAACTTCTTTTCCTTGGTCGTAGAAGAGCCAATCACTCTGCAGGGATGCAAAGTGTTTTGCGTAATAGTACGCTATTTTAGTGACGCCAAGAGCAAAACAAGATGCGACCTGTTCGAGGCGTTTGCAGTTGAGGAGAAGGGAGTGAACACGGAGAACCTTTGCAAAGTGATCAAAGATATAATTGTTAAACGGAAGGTAAGTTTCTGGTTAAACTTATTTTGAAAGTTAACTTGTATTGTTTATATTGAGCTGTCGGTTTTGGTCTATTCAGTTCACATTACGTCGTATCGGCCATCTTGCCATATAAGGTTTTTTACCACGTTGTTCAGTGGTGCATCCATTATGTGCTTTTTAAATTTCTTACAACCTGCCAACTATAGAAATCAACAGAAATTATAGAAGGTTTTTTTTGTTTCAGGTTCCCCTGCAAAACATAATTGGCATTGCAGCCGACTTTAGCAGTCCACTGTTCAGTGACCTGGAGACGCTAAAATCTGAGCTGTTTATTAAGAACGACGAAGCCATCATCTTCAACTGCGTGTACCACTCCATGACCACGGTGGCTTCCGTGGCCATCGCCACTCTACCCCAGACTCTGGAACAGCTAGTGATCTACTACGGCAATTTCGTGACGGGCAATGCCAAGTACTTTGGCCCACTGGACCTTCCGGACGCCGGCACATCCGTGAGTAAGCACGTATTCGAAACGACCGATCCGTCTCACTGGCTCATTACGGCAGCTTGCGTGAGCGAACTGCTGCAGCACTTTACTACGCTGACGTCTATTCTGGAGAAGGATGCCACGGAGGGGACGTCTCAGTTTGGGGACGAACTGCTCACCGAGGCAGTCAACCCATTCATCAAGGCCTACTTCCTCTTCCTCAACTACGTGCTCACTCTGGTGTACAACATGGGTGAGTTGTTCCAGTCAGAAGACGTGCTGATCCATCAGCTGTTGAAGGAATGTCAGGCCCAGTTCCGGGTCATCTGCCAGCACTTCATGACCCCCTCAGCCTTCATGATAGAAGACTTGACCAAGGTGGACCCCTACAACGAGCAGAATCTGCTCCCGCTGAAAGACGTGTTTGTCGGCTTTGACTGCCGGGATTACATCATGGAACTGGATCCGGATCTGAACGCCCAGTTCTTGGACCACTGCCGCAAGTTTTTCCAGGTGGTTGTCCTGGAGATTCAGAACCGTGTGCCACTCAGCAGTCCCATACTAGACCACCTGCTCTTTTTGGATCCCGATGTGGCGCTGAAGGCGGAAGGCCGGGTCACGCTACCATCTCTGGACGCTCTGGGTTCTAACTTCCCCCGCTATGTCGACTGCAACAAGCTCAAGGAAGAGTGGTTGTCCTTACCACAGTACTTTTCGGCTTCTGACGCGGACGAACTCAAAAAACTTTCCATCGACTCCATGTGGGGCATAATCGCCGACATGAGAAATTTGAACGATGTGCCGGCCTTCCCCATGCTTGGCAAGCTGGCCAAACTCACCCTCAGCCTACCACTTTCCGACCACGAGGTGGCGTCCATTTCCAAAATGCTAGTCGACCATCAGTCCAGCATCAAGTCGAGGAACCTGACAAGCACGCTTCAGACCATCCTGCCCCTGAAACACAGCATGAAGCAGGACTCCACCATGTGTCACAAAATCAGGGTGACGAGCAAGCACCGCAAATTCTACTACATAGAAATAACGAAGAAGGAAGAGATTGCAGATGACGAGAGCTTGTTTGCCAGGGATGATAACTAATTCAGGTGGCAGCCCCGTAGCGTTCAAACAACATCCTGTGAGGATTAAGGCATGCGCAAAGCAAAAATGCCAACGATACACTCGCTCACAAACGGCTTTGGAGCCTATTTGGAGTACAAGTTTGCCTGTACTATCTGGTGATAAATGTGCGGATGATAAAGTGATACTAAGTTGTCAGATGCATCTGGTGAAGTGGAACTAAGTTTTGTGAGAAGAAATCCTTGAAAACTTAAAACAAGTTAATTTGCATGGAATAAAAGGTGGATGAAAGTAGGTAAATTATGAGTTTATTCTAAATTAAATAGAATTAACACTTAATGCTATCTTTTACATTGAGCCAACATGGATACTTGTTTAGCGGAACTTCGGTGTATTGCTAAATCATTCGCAATACACCTAAGTTACGTGAATGACCATGCTAATTTACCGAAATAAAGGTATTTAGACTAAATATGAAAAGCTTTTAGTTGAACTAGAAACACGTGAATAACCTGCTTATGACGAATCTTTTAATTAAACTAGAATTATAAGTAAAACATGTCTTGCTTTATTGCAGTATGTGCTTAAATGCAGCATTGCTACTTTTAACGATGAACCCCAAAAAAGATTTTTAGGGCCCAAACAATTTTGTCCCGCATTCTGTTGTACGTTTTTTGGTTTTTTTTTTAATGTTTTTCAAACTATAATTCCAGTAAAGTTAAATTTCTCAATCTGTAACTGATTGGTCAACTGCCATCAAATTTGTAAGAATGTTTTGAAATACAGAGCATATCCGAATAAGTAATTGGAGGAAATAGAGCTAAACATAAACTGGCCCGCATGAATGTTGGTATATTACGCAATTGAATTGCTTCATATGAAACTTTCGCAAATTTGTCATACATCCAACACACATCTCTCTCTGATAAATACGGCAAGTATTGCCGTAAAAAGTTGCAGTAACGATGCACGAATTTCGGTGGTGTTGTTGCCTAATAAAACTGCTTTTTACTTTGTACTATTTTATATACAAGTTAAAAATGATTTCGGTGCACTTCGGTCACTGGAATATAATAAAGGCACAGGTTTTGAACGGCGGTTGAATGGCAAAAACCTGTTAGAGATGCCATCATTATTATACCACAACCCAGAAATTCGCTTTTTGCATAGCAACAGGCTTTTACTAATAGAGTGAAAAGTGAAATACAGTATGCTTGCGATAATTTGAACCTTGCCATTCTTTTAGGAACAATACATGTATATAATCGGTATGTTAGACACTGTTTTACGGTGGAGTTTAATTGCGGAATATCGTGTCCTGTTCAACTTCAAAATGGAAACATAAAAATTGACACTCAATATTACGTGTTACCAAACACACCGAACGTTAATCACTTTGCTATTCGAATAAGCATATATGCACACCTTACGATAAAAAATACCCCGTTTGTATCGTCATGTCTCTTCGTGATTGAAGGAATTATGCTTTGGAACTATCTCATATTTGTTCAACAGTTTATTTTTAAGTTTCATAAAAATATACCATTATATTTTAAGTTATTCACTTGTTCTATATGTTCACGAGAGATGCTTTACTAATAATAGTTTGAATTGCAGATTAAAACGCTTTGACACTGATTTCCTAAAATTTCGTAAAATAGAAAATTTGGAACGTTATTGGATTTTCGCTTAAAAGATTTCCCCTTCGGCTTAACCGGCGTTTTCAGAAGCGTAAAACCATCTTTTCGTACAATTGGACACATTTTTCAGAATTTGTGTTGCAATTACGCTAATTACTAGTATACAAGTAATAAATTAAACATGTTACCAAGTATATTTTATTGATATTACTATGGTTTTTTCTTGTAATAAGAGGGGTTCTACTGTGCGTGTTAAAACTAGTTTCCCGCCTTAATTTCAAATTTTGAAAGTAACTAGCGCCACCTATGTAATTGACCGACGAGCTTTTCAAGGCACATACACGGAAATCCGTGGTATGACGTCATCAACGGGGGGGAATTGCTTTCCAATTTGGGAAATTTCAGGTAACAACATGAATTTTTGTTCAATGTCAGACATGTTTAGAACTGCTCTTATTTTTTGGGAGCTTAACCAGAAATAAAAACTCCACATTAGCACATGCAGTGGTTATATAGGGTGAATTAGAGAGGTTAACGGTTAGGTTTTCATGGGTACGTTTTCTTGTTTAAAAAAGGTATTATTACATCTATTCCCCATGGACGATACTACTTGAAAATTGACCATTTCCTGCTCTGAAAATTGGGCGATATTTTTCCTTTGTACTCAGCAACAATGCAAAAAAATCGGGGTTGCGAATAGCGTCATTAGTGACGTATGACGAACCCCAGAAGAGTCCACCAATAGCAGCTGTCATGGTATCGCCGACGTCACCTTAGCATCGCTCCTGTTGTTGTGGTTGTGCATCGAGGGTAGAGCTTGTCTTCGGGATTTTTCGCTGTTTTCCAGTTTAACATTTTATTTTCGCTAGCTGTTTTTCCTCGTTTTGTATATATTTTTCATCGCTCGATTCTTTGGGTAAGTACTCTCATATTGCACATTTTCTTTTTAATATTCGGGGCTGTGGAAAGTGAGTTTTTTTTTGCTGCATTTGATTGTGACAGTTCTACTTCAAAATTTCCAACAGCTGATCGCCAAAGCATAACAAGGTCGAAATGTTAAAGCTATATGTTTCTCGATACACTTTTAAATATACTTCTTTTTTATATATTCCGTTGCGTTTTATGATCATCGATTTAATTATCGTTATTGGTTTGGGTTGGGCTCAAATCCTGATTTTTTTATACGGTTTTCCACCTAAAAAAATGGTCACAATAAAGGAAAAAATGCCCATTTCGATATTTACTTCCTATTGCGTCAGTCTACTGTTTTCGGATATTGTCGTGTTTATCTCATTAATTTTGCATGGAATTGTATATTTCTGACTAAAAAGCACTGTGGGTGTAGTTTATTGCAACCTACTTTTTCGCTATCACCCTCCATGTAATAGGTATGCTAGCAATGGACTTTCCCAATCCCTACTTGGGTAGGACTAGTAATGGATTTAACTGCATTTTAGGGGATATCTGTGTAGGCATATGAAGCTAAGGGTAGAGGTTATGTCAGTTTTGACCTAATTGTGGTGCTAATAATTAATAAAGCCACTTTAGATCGGATTAAAGATGCCATCCATATACACCATGAATGTTGAAAGGAGGGTCCTTTATCCTTTATGATATTTTGAGGCCCTTTTTTTTGCAAATTTGCTAATAAACAATAATCAATTTGAAGTATTGTTTATATTTTTCTACAGCTGTATTTATATGGTTTGAGATATCATTTTTGGGAGTTTTGACATATGCATGAAAAATACATGTAATTAAAATATGTATTATTTATTCTAATTGCGGCATATTGTTATTTATGCATTTTACCAGCATTGCAGCAAGTTTTATTGAGATAGTATTCATGAAATTTTGGATAACATGAAATTTATCAAAACTGAAAACCTGAAATTGTTGATCGATGTCAGGGCCAAATAGTTAGGGGAAAGTGATCAACTCTGGTCAAATAAGTGATATCAAACTTTAACACATCCCCTGTTTTCGACAAGGGTACGTTTTGTAGTCGAGAAGGTAAATAAATGGGTCCCCTAACATGATCGTTATATTCTGGTGGGTTTTTTTTGTGGTTCGTCATGTTTTTTATTGTTATTTTATGCAGCTAACCTTAAAATAACAATCCATCCTGTGTGTAGGGCAACATAATTGTTTCGTCAAAAATTATCAGATATTCATTCAACCTTTGAATTAGCCTGCTGTAACATCATTGCTCTGATTTTGACTTAGGTGTTGAAAAGCAAATGAGGTCGGTGTAAATGCTCCTTGTAGATTTGTTTCACTAAACGTCAAATATATATAAAATAAACCATGTTATGATTGAATGAGATGTTTTGCTGGTGAGACCTACAGCTGCAAGATGTAGTACCAGGGAATTCTGTACCAACACCCCATTAAGCGATGTACCATTTTTACGTTGAACCCATTTTTACCATCTGCTTTCTTAAAAAAGTTCAGAAAATATTTTTCTGGGAAGAATTTTTTTTTGACTTGTGCCACCCTAGGCTAGGTTAACTCAAGGTTTGTAGAGTATTGCACTAGGGTCTCGATCTACCTTGGATTTACGCCAAAAATAATTATAAATATACTTTAAAAATACATAATGAAAGTAACGAAATGGATATAATAATCTATTGACCCACTTTAACCTGTTTTAAACATTGTGCAGTTCCCAAATAGCTGAGTTCAGTGCTACAGAAACCTTCAAAACTAAAGTGTGACATCCAACATGAGCACTGTCAATAAGTGTCATCTTAAATTCATGACCAGCACCTTGCCAAACATATGGTATGCTACAGTAGTGGATTTAGGAAATGACCTAACATCCCCTTGGTTGCATTGGCAGTTGTTAAATAGCTTAATCGACACACTATTTCATGATGCAACGAGTGGGTGCATGGTTGCATCAGCTGATCCCATCTAAAAATATTTCACGTCATTGATTAACAGATACAATACACTTTACACGCTGTACTAAATCAATTTGGCATAGTGTAATCTTGGTGAATTACAGCTGACTGAATGCAATTAATGGCAGGATGTGACATCGTATCAGTAGTTTTATTTTTTGATTTGGCAGTTTCCTCCATGATCTATTATTATCATTGAACTCAAATTTTAAAAAATGAAATTATTTTAAATTAGATTATATTGATGAACTCAGGCTCAGGAGTTCAAACTGTTTATAATAAGTTCGTAATTTGATAATCTACTTCCATATCAAAGATCTTTGTACCTCAAGCCTTGTCTAGCACCCACAGCTTCAACTGTTGGTTTGTTAGACCTTGCTGACTTGAAACTGCTCCTAACCTGATCTGCCCACAGCCTACCAAAATTTTACTTCAATAATTGATTAACATTTTTAAATTACTTTGCCCACGTGCGCCATATAGTGCCCACTAATAAATGCAGGGCTTGGCAAAGTAATAATCTTTTGATTAAGAATTGCAATTCGAGTAGCAATGACTGGTATATGGACTTGTAAAAGATGGCAGTGACAGATCAACTCAACTGCCTGACACTGTGAATTTCCATCCAAGTACATGTGCACGGAAATCTAATTTTACCATGTGATCAGCTTGACCTTCCCGCCGTTCTGCATGCATTCGTCACATGGCAGAGAACGTCATTACAGTAGGCAGCAACCTATACTTGGCAAGAAGCCTAGATGTAGTCATTTTGCTACTACTTAAAAGGGATTTTGGAGGACGTACATGTATATTAGCCTACATATTTTCCTCCATTGCATGCTGATAATTCAGTGTAATAAGAAAAAAATGTACTTGAATGTCGGTTATTTTCACCCATTTGGTAGTCTATAACAGATAGCATTTCTTTCGAAATATATGCGCCTTAGACAGAACATCTGTTTCAACATATCATTATTGTACCATTATTTTGAACCATATGTTTCATGTAATGGCACACGTGAACAAATATTTATTAGAAATTTTCCACTGTTCTATACAGAGTTGGGTAATTTTAAAGGAAGAAGTGGTCGATATAAATGTGATTTATTATGCTTTGGTATACTCATATTTATGACAATTGAACTTTGGACAGAGTTATATACACTTTTATTAATGTATTTTGTTGATTTTTTAAAAGGTTATGGTACGCGTGACATGTACAAAAATGAACAACTGAGGATTTAATTGATTATAGTAGCCTACTGGTAATTAATTGGACGCACAAATCCTGATTTTTTAATTTTTGTTGGATCATTAATAGTTAGTCTATCTGTTTTCAAATTTTTAACCCCGGTGAAACAGTTTGCTTCAATTGTTATATTATTTGGATGCTAGTACAAAAAATGCAGTACAATTTCTTGGTAAAATCCTTTAATATACAGATTTAAATATTTGGGATTGAATTTAATTTTTATCAAAATTAATATTTTAGAGCTGACTGCATTTAAGACGTAATATACATTTTACTGGAAATTACAAACAACAATTTCAAACTGTCAAATATTTATTCGATTTTTGGACCTTGCTATTGCATTTAAAAAAATGTGATTTTGAATCATATGAATGATCATGATTCCATTGTGTTGTGAAGTGTGCATTGTAAATGATGAAATAATACACCAGTTTGTACATCAATGAGCACATCAGGTATGACTAATCTATATTTGTATAAAAACGTTGCGGAACCACTGAAAACGATACAGTTATACAGTTCCAGTTAGAATACTGCTGCGCTAGTCTATAATGCAAAAATAAATGCAATTCTATCCAGCTTCTTCTTTAGGAAGCTATGTTGACTATATCTGGTGCCTATATTGCCATGGAATGCCATCATTTGACACCATTGAGGAGAGTGCAACATTGCGTAAAGGTCAAGATGAGCGTCTTCATAAAATGTCTCTATGCACATACGTGTGCTTCGTTTGCTTACACGAAAAAAGGGAAAATCTATCTATTTTTGGCCAGGTTGGAAGGGTAACTAAATGCAAGCTCAACAAATACTTGCATGCATTTTTTCACTAGCTATTTTCAACGTAAAAACATTCAAATTGGCAATATAACCTGAAATTCAAAAGTGTGTCCTTATTAAAAGTCGATAAATAAATGTTTTATATATTCATTTTCAAGGAATCCAAATATACGTTTTATGGGAAGTAGAAAGCAACACTTTAATGTTTCGGAATTGTGAAATACTTTTTCTTCACATAGTATTCCAAATAATTTCATGCTGGGGTGATGCCAAGTACAAACCTGCAATGTCAGTACTCGTATAGCCCCCTCGAGCTTCATTTTGTAAATTATAGCGTGTCATTGCATAATTCTAAGCTGCAGGAATAAAGGCAATAAGCTCCTAGGAAAAGATTTTACAAGCTGTAACTATGTATTAGGTGGGCCAGACTTAACTCTTTTTTTATTAGTTTGAGCAGATACTTTTAATCACGGTGTTCCAAGGTAAATAAAGCAAAAAAACCGTATCTGATCAAAATTCCCAACCAACCTTCTGAACAGGCTGCATGTGTATTTTTTATTTTTTTGTTTAACATTTTTTTTTAATGGATTGCAAGAATGAAACAATTATCCTTATCTGGTTTTTTATACTATTGATGTAGGCCTTTTTACGTGCTTGGTTTTTGAATGCAATATTTCAAACGATAGACACAGGAAGGGTAATTCAAGAAATGCAAATGCTTAACTTCCTGGTATTTTTGAACCTTCTGTGGAGCGTCCATTGACGCATTCAAATGCTTAACGCTTGAATACCTGGCTTGTCGCCCATGTAATAGACAGATAAATCCATATCCGTCATATCCCTTTCTGCTTCGTAGATTTTACTCCTATGTGCAGGACACAGGCTCCTTCCTCATAGTCCAATTAATTGCACGTTAGAGCAAAAAGTCGATGCTTCGTGTATTTAAACATCTCACATTTGCATGTAATCAGACAAATTAGGAGTAATTTTTCATAGATTTCATTGAACCTTGTTTATGTATAATGTTGACCCTCCTAGCTGCGTTGAACATTTGGTTGATCCCAGGTGAAATCATTGTAAAATACCAAAATTGCAATTATTTTTTATTATCTGTTTGACCTGTTCATTAACAATTTAACTATTGAAAGTGGGTTTCAATTTAACTGGCTAATTGGCATTGTGGATTATTTATAAGCGTTTTTATGGTTTTACTTGACTGTTTTACTGCAGTTTTTTCTTCGTCCAATTGAGCCTCTAGGTTCAACTTTAAATGAAGGTATAGTAATGTAATTACACTGGATTAACCATGAGCATAGGTATATTATTAGCACAGAGGTATGTGCCAATTGAGGTAAATTTAATTCCACTCCAATGGCATGATGAAATTTTCTTGCGCCCCATATTCGCACTTTGAAGTAGTGCTAGATCTAGGTGAACATTATGAGTGGGCTGTATGCAGTTGCTTGCCTCAGTGACATCGTTTTTAAAAGGGAGAATCTTATGGTAATTTATGTGCTTCACGTATTGAAAAGGTGAAAAAAAATTCCCCAAGTTTATATCTCAGATGATTCGAAAGCATTGTCAAGCTCCTAAGCTCTTTACCCCATTTACAAGCTTCTGTGGTTTATGGGTTCTAAAACTTCAGCCTCGGGCAACCGTTATAAAAAAAGAGTATTCCCTACCACATTTGAATGGTCAAACAAGTATTTTTTTAAAATTTTATTTGTTGCAATGTTGGTAAAGAACGAGTTTTATTGATCAGTGCCTTTTTCAGAATCGTGAGCAGCTCTTGTAAAATGTCTTATAACATTGAAGGTTGAGGAGTGAGAATAGGAATATCGCAGAAAATCACTTGGTGACATTAAACTGGTCATTGTTTGTTTATAGGTGCTGTTTATCAATCAACTATGTTCAGCAGCGTTAGTGCATATTTATTCGGTAGCGGAAGCAATGTTGAAGAATACAGCGAAAAAGATAGAGAGTACGAAGCCGTGGAAACTGACGGTGACTGGCTCATCGTCGAACCGCGTGGTGAGTAATTCTACCGAGTCTTGGGACCATGCCCTAAAGCAAGAATCATGTACATTATACCAGAATTTAGAACAACAAAAATTGTCATAAAAATCAAATGTGCATGGGATAACACGACAGATGACATATTGTGACAAGTTGCCAAATGATAGATATTTGTACATTGTTGAAAATGTTTTGGCCCCAGTGGCGTAGCTACAATGTTTGGGCCCAAAAGCACAATTTATATTGGGCCCAACACCGCCGCTGTCAAACTTACATCCTATACCGAAAGTAAAGACGAATATATATAAAGAAAAATATGGACCTGGGCCCTAGGGGAGGCCCTAAGCATTATGCTTACTTTTGCTACCCGATTGTTATGGCACTGGTTGACCTAAAGTAATTTTCCCAAGTCTAGTGAAAGGGCACAGTCATTATGGAAATGCCATGCCAAAGACTTGCACACTACCAGGGAGTGCTGAACCGGATTAAGTCTAGCTAATCTTGTTCCCGAATTATAAAGAAAATTTTCTTGAATGGCTCATTTAACAAGAAAAGACAAAAGATAAATGTGCTGCGCAATAGCCATGAGTTACGGAACATATATCTTGTGATAATCGGTTTTGCCATGTCACCATTGCATGAGCACTTTAAAAGTAAATTTTGCTTTCAGCTGCATCTAAAATTATGAAGACGAAGTTTGATTATTTACGTAGCACGCTTTGGAAAAACATTGGAAATGGTTATCTCGGCCTAGCGCAGGTTGTGCACCCTGCCATACATGCAGAGTAATCAGTCAGCAATAGCATACATTTATACCTTGTTCTTTTAACCTACGAAGTGCTCTATTTTTATTTAGACTGAGTTGACAGTTCCATAGTTCCTCCATGGCATGACTTGGCAAGCGCCGGGCATTGGGGTCCTGAAAATAACTCCTCTATTGCAGAGATTGGGGTGCTAACTTTTTACCCTCCACTGACTCCTGGATGCCCATGTGCACAACAGGAACAGATCTTCTTCCACGATACTTCCTGAAGTATTTAAGCAACCATGAAATCCTGATTGCCAAGGTCGTGTGCTAATACTCTCAAGAGTTATTTTTAGACCACTTCAGCCTACAGATGAAATGACTGTTCCGTTTCATGTATTTTAGGCAGTTCTGAATTAGCGCATTAATGTTCGTGTAATTAAATATTAAATATACGAAAAAGAGGAGATCCATTTTACTAAAGCGGTTTAATTTTAACGCGATATAGAGAAAAGTTTACGTGAAGTGGTCATGAAAATAAAATATGGAAAATTTGGCAGTTGTCACATTATGACTGTTATAGTACAAATGCCCAAACTGACAAAATCCTAACATAACCTAATTACACTTTTAATATACCCTTTGAACTTATTTAGATGTTCGATTTAATTTTTTCAGAATCTGAACCCAAGTTAATTATAGAGGAAGGTGAAAGTGATGACGGTAAGATAAATAAATTGATGTCATTTTTTTTTCGTCGACTTACGACTTATGCAACACACGACTTTTCGACAGTTTTGTGTTTTATTTACACAATGCCTAAGACATAATATAAACGTGGTAAAAATAATTGACTAAAGAAATGGTTGAATATTTATTTATATGACATGTAGAGATATAATAAAAAGAGTAAACGAATAATGTAATGACATGTTGCATAAGACTGCTTTAAAAAAATAACGATCGTCTGACTTGCGTCTCGGTCAGAACCCGAACACGTGGGCAGTCGTAAGTCAACGACTGTCTGTAATTGATGTTATCACTGTCTGTCTATCTTAGAAATGCTTCTAATCTAGTTCAATTCACTTGTAAATTTCAGTGTTTGATTGATTTTGTTGTTGTTGCAGATTTCGAAACTGATTCAATTCCAGATTGGTTAACGTCACCATCACCTATAGAGCTAAATGACGAAAGCGATTATGAAGATGAGGATGAACGCATTCGCCGAGTCGGTAAAATACTAGATTGCTTTTTGATTAGGATGAAAAATGGCGGAAGCGTTGTTTCGAAGCAGGAGCCCGTCGCTGACGCTAGACCATGGATAATCGACAGCTGGTACATAACTCCCCCATCATGTTTCACTCAGACCCCCAATGACTTTATCCATACTTCGCCCTTGGAGAACCTGCTCATAGAACATCCCAGCATGTCCGTTTATGCAAGGGTCCACAAAAAAGAATACGAGGTCGCGTGTATTAGGAATTACGGTATTAATGAAGCTCTCAAACGGATACAAAGCGGTATTACGACAACGAGAAACTTACCAGCGGCACATTTTGTCGAAAGGTATGCTTGTGATTTGCGAAGAGATCAACAACATCCTTCTCACATACCTGCCATAGCTGCGCAATATCAGATTCACGATCAGGTTCAAAAGGTGAGGGAAACACCTTTATAGCGTTTATAATTGGAGTAGTTGTGCATACCTGTTCTTTCTCATCCACAATAACTTAAACCCGATTTAGATATGGACATTTCGTATGTACCTCGTATGATTGGTTGGATTTGATTTATGATAATTCCAACAACCCTATCACAAATGGTGGCAAGCATTGTACGTCACCTGTGAAAATTAGGCTGGGCCTCCTGTAAGGGCTAACTTACGGCGTTCTCCGTAACTGGGGCCCATTCAGTCTATCGTCCTCGTGTCTAAATTAACTGGTTGGCCCTGTAGAACCTCTACAGGATCAACTTGCAATCGGTTGGGCCCTTTTTAGCCTTAGTCGCCTTTGGGCCCTTAAACCCCAACCAACAACATTGCATGCCACATACTTGGTGCGTTCGATTTACAAACATTTATAGTTAGAGATTGGCGAAAATTCAAATTAGAATGTTGTAGGACGTCGTAAAATTGCAGTAATGAGTGCAGTTGTGACATTTAATTATTGTTCGACAAGTTACAATGGCCATTTTAGGTTTCTCATATGTATGCAACCATGCTAAGCACGAATGCATGGCAGGAAAGCTAGCAGCACATTGCCATAAGCTGAGCTGTCCTGCTTTACACCTGTGCTATGCAAGGATGCATACGTACGAGAAAACAAAACATAACTTTGTGATCGATTATTAAATGTTGCAAATGCTCCCATTGGACCAATTTTACTTGGCCCTAGCACTTTCTAATTGGATGTTTTGACCTATATTTAACTGTCAATGTTTTAAAATCACATGAACCAAGATCGTGACTTGCTTTACCTACGATAGGGTTATTACTGAAATCCTCCAATCACTTCGTATGCAATGTTCATCTCTAATCTGGTTATTTTCGGCGATACTCTTTCTCACCTGGTCTTACATTCATGTTTTTTGGTTTTTTTTTCAAACAGGCAAAGCATTGTGTGGAGAGAAAGTATTTGCATGGCAAGCAGCTAGAACGCCACAACAAGTCGCAAGACTTTCAATCGGTTGGAAAGCGTCATCGCAGGAAGAACTTCATGAAAAATCCAAGCGGCAAAAGCAATAATCGCAAATATTGACCCACGACCCGTTTTAGCCTCGACTTAACCTCTCGTCGTCAACCTGAACCCATCTCATCTTGATCAGTGAAAATCATAGGACTATTTAAAACTTTTATTTGAATCTGATATGCCTATACTTAAATACCTCTTCGAGGTACGCATGTTTTTTTAAATTTTTTTTGTTTTTTTGTTGAAGCGGGATGTCTACAATGACGTCCATGATAACACGCTAGCAGCGTTTTTAAACCTTTTTATCAAATCTCTGTACAACCACAACAAATATGCACGCGTGTATAGTTCTCATATGCTTTTAAATTATTTACACAAAGACATTGATCATGCTTATCATCATCGCCTGGCCCGTCATCTATTGGCTGGCATGGCTTATAACATCTCCCATGTGATATCACAATACTGCCAGGAGCGACGCCAGCCGCCGTTCTCCATTTTATCGAGTTGTGTTGTACATACAGTTTGAATGAGATGGACGCGTGACGGGCAACTCTTTCGAAACACGCTTTTTTTTTTGGTTCGAAAACGGTATGGAGTTGCTCGTCTCATCAGAGTATTCCCAAGATATTTATGAAATTTTTATTTCTTCGTGTGTCCATGTGTTAAGAAACGGGGGGGAGGGATATTAATCTGTATGGAGAGTGTTGCGCGTAAATTTTAGAATGGTGTACGGTGGAATAGATGATTTATCGATAGCATATATACACAGGTGCACAAATGTATCTATATAATGAAATATAAGTGGAATATCTGCTATTTGATGAAGGTGGCATGACAGGTTTACCTTTTGGCTTACGGCTTTGCATGCAATGTTTTCTCAAAGTACTGGTCTGCAGCTCAGTGTTTGTAGTAGCCATTTTATGCCTATTTTAGAGTATTTTTGATTTTATTTTTATGATTTTTAAATATGCAAAGTTGAGTGCATAATGGCCCAACTTTTATTTTCATTATTATGAATTTATGAGCAAATTAGTAAATGCCAGTTTAAAAAATTGGTAGTTTTTGTCTATAAATTATTATCTTAAAAATTAGCCCAATGCACAAATATTTGTTTGTATCGATTTTGATAAAGCTTAGATTCAAAGGAAGTTCAAAAGTTTTATAAATGAAATGCCCTAACAAAACGCCAATTTTGGGTTTCATGTGCCAAAATGTCTCGGCTTTTATTTCTAGATATATTTCTAGATTTTATTCATATTGCTGGCTTAAGCTTTAGAGATGGCAAAATAATTTTAAAATACTGAACTTTAAGCAGTCCCAAAGTGTGCCAAAATTATTTTTTTATATTTTTTCCCCCCATTTTCTGAATTTCAAAAATTTGACGTCCATATTGTTAAACCATAAACACTCTAAGCGTCTTCACTGTATATTTTTGTTTGTAGAAACACTGATGCTGCAGAAACGTTTTAGTATATTATTTAGTTTAAATGGAATAGCACATATAGCATTACATTTTTTTGCAAACCTTAACCTTTTAGCATCCTTTTTCAAGGTATGGTTTACCATTAATTGTACTTGAAATTCATGCTTTTAATCCATTTTTATGCCTCGTATTCTCAATATCACACATAGCCGCCTTTATTTTATTCTTACATTAACCTAAACATAAAAATATACCCCAGTAAATAATTGGTTCTTAATATTATGTTTGATTGCTAATTAATCATAATATTTTCATTCTTGTTATTTTATTCTGCAACGAGCACAAAGCTACAGTATAATAATCTAGTTGGATTTGTGGATGTATGTAACGACACGATTTTACTAAAATTATCCTTGAATCTGTAGTGTAGCACAGTGGTATCTGTTTCATTGACTGTATGAGAGTTGGCCCCGATTGTTAACTAAATTTTGGGACCCCTAACCAGACCCGAAATCTATAATGATCAAAACTTGTTGTCCATTTCAATTGGTTGCTGGCTATGTATGTATATATGCATTTTTCTCATTTTACATGAACTAGTGGTTCATTTTTTTTTTTAATGTTCCCTAACCTTACCACATATTCGATGGCTGTATCAATCTTTTCAAAAGATGTGTCGTTGGATGTGACAGATATAGGACTAATGGAAATATAGACCCCGAATATGGCATAGATAGAAAACGTGTGCATGTAGTTAGTTAGCTGTAGGTCCTTGCAATGGACTTGCCCGCATATGTGTTTTGGAATGAATAATGAGGATAATTATGATTTACGAGTAATTGTAATGGCAATTCTTTCACTTTCAGTTGGAAATATCATTCTGTTTTTAATGGTTTAACAAAGATAATATTTTCAATCACCTTAAAATTGTATTCCTAAGTACTTTTATGTCTTAGTGACGACCAGACAGTCGTTAAACAGGACATTTTTTAATTTTGCATAATCTAATATTTTATTGGTGCCAGTTATTAATAAATTGGATGCTTCAAATCGGTGTACAAGCGGCCTTTTGCAAGCACATTTTGTAGAAATTTTTACATAGAGTCGTTCCTACAAATTGATATTTCCATTACTTGAAGTTGCTTAAATAATTTGTAACCTTGTCACACTTTGCAGTTATTGTTCAACGATGAAATATTGCACTTAAATAATGCATGAATAACTTTTATAAAAATTGAGAATCCCTGTTCCTGCATTGTAAGATTATTTCCCAAAACTGCCTAAAGCAAGATGCTTTCATTGTTGTTATTATTAATGCACTGCTTTTACTTGCCCTTGAATGTTTCCTGGTAACTTCATCAAATTTGATATCCCCTAACTGTCAAGAATAAATAAGAGGGTTTGCCCTGAAAAAAAATTCCAAAAAAATAGGTGTACCGTAAGCACTCTGTATGGATTATTACATGTGTTTATTAGACTAAATTTTACTGATGAGTAAATAAGGAATTTTGGGATGTTATTCTTTGTTTTTATAGCATAGTAATTATCATTTGGGCTAGTATTGAAAATGCGTTGAGTCAATTTTAAACTGTGTTAGTATAGATATTCAAGATCACTCGTACGTCTTTTAAAGTGTTTTAGACTTAGAAGATGTACAATGAAATTACTATCGATCTTAGTATTATAAAAGCTGAAAGATTTAGAAAAAAAAAAATTGTAGATTTTATTAATTTTATTCATTTATTATAACTGAAGATTTTTATTCCGTTTATCATCAGGGTTCTCAGTCTGGGTATTCTTTGTTTTTGTGGCGTATACCTTCTTTTTAGATACATTTGTGGGATTGTGTAAATGGTGACCATTATTATTGTTGGCAGCCCCATATTTGCCAAAAAAAAATTGTGTCAGCTTTGAAATATGTGTGTTGACATTGCACAACTCATGCTTTAGTTCTTTGTAACACAACTACTTTGCTGTTAAGAAATATGAAGATACAGCTGATGAAACTCGCTACACTACAACATTTTTTTCATTATTTTAATTATATGGCTTTCATCCAATTTTTCTGCTAAAATTTCCTTTATTTAGAATGTACAAAAACATTTAAAATAATTAAGCTCGTTGGTAAAGTCCTCTGAAATTGACTAAAGTCGAATCTTGTTACTGTGTTAATGAATATAGGATGTAAATTGAACTTCATTGAAATGCACAAATTCGGTAGTCTTTAGGATGGAAAATGGTAACCATTTATAAACTGTGGTAGAATTTAAAAGTTGTTAATGCATTTGTAAACACTCGCTTGCTTGTGTAATTTGGCAATTGGTTTCATTGTATGTTTGATAGCGCCAAAGTCAATGTCTCATTTTGCAGCACATTTTCTGCTTCTGTACAAAATAAACATCTCATACTAGATTCATGCAAAGCATAAATAGGGCTACCATTTATTTTATTATCTTTATTACAGGTACGACAGTATAGTTATAGCATGCTTTTTACAGGAATAAACACACATGGAAATGTCTTAATGAGTAGACAAAAAATAGAAACATTGGATATATTATTAGTATTAACTCTAACTTTCACTCCTAGATTTTAAATTATCTACGAGACATTTCTCCAAATTGCAGAAAACGAGTTAATAATCATGCAGCCGCCATCTTGAAATGATTAAACGCTATAAAACACTGTTGCTGATCACTCCATCACTAGAAGGATTTACTAGTAAGAAACAATCATTTTAACACTTGATAGTAAGTGATTTAAAGGGCTGTTTATTACTTTATTTAGAGAATATTTATTGAATTTGTAAAGTATGTTTTATATATTTTAAACTGCGATGCTTTCCCGCCCTGGCTGACATGAATGATTTATGAACAACCCCTTTATCCAACGTAGACAACATCAAAATAAAACTTTTAAATTACGACTGTAATCTTCAAACGAATACATTACCTAGGAATTTATATTCATAAAGTTATAATCTGGACGATAAATTGGAAAACAGGACTTTTTTTTAATATTATTAAACAGTATTTTCAACGTAGACAAATGCATTGATGATAGTAGGGATATTGCACATCCCCTTCACCCACGTATCCCGCCAAAATCTGGTACTCCTGCTTAAAATAATGGAACGTTCCGATGTATGTTGATTTTCTCTTTGATTGATTTTTATTAGTCTTTTAATTTACTAGATGTGCCGGCGAAAACTTTATATACATTATTTCATTTTCAGATATCATGCTTATCCGTGAGCATTCAAAATTGTATATATTAGTGCTTATAAACTACAGTGCTACTAGAGTTGATCGATGATTCATTAGGCCTATTTCTTTGTCGTTCTATTGGATTCCAACGCTATGGTATGTGTGTTTTTCGGACTTCCTTATGATGTTTTGCTCGCATATAGTTGCCAGTCTCGAAACAGATTGAATGACCTGATCGCTTGCCTTTTTAAGTTAACATTAAAGTCGTTGGCATTGACTTAACAAGATTGCCGACTATAGCTTAGATATCAAATATGTATACGTCGGCATGGTAAAGCTAGTGTAAATTTGATTAAAATTGTAATTTTACTTTGGAATTTGTATGCATTTTTGCACACACTGTCACCTGACTATGAGAAAAAGTGTTTACATGATGTATAACCGAATTTAAAAACAACAGTACATATATGGAATAGTGTTGTCATAATGCATAATGATAGATCATGTCAAACGACAAGAAAATGTAGGCTACATTCCAATATGTTTGCTATCCTCGTCATCATTCCAGGCAAAGCATTTTGTCGAGCTGCTTTCCTTAAACTTTATTGTGACAACTATTTTTTTTACAGGAGTCCACGCCCAGAACAGGATCATCCAGGAGGTAAGCATTCTTGAACAGGGGAATTTTGATAAAAATGGGAATTATGCGTGAATTGTTCCATACAATATGCATAGATTTCTTCATTCTGTTCTGAAAGTAGTTGCTAACATAACTTGTAAGACGGAAACAGTTAATTAACAAAACGGTGACACTACTTTTTAAGTGTTTTAGGTATGCAGTGTAGCTATATGTTACTGGTTTATAAGACTGGCAGCACTTACTCACTAAAGAGATACAAAAAAGAGCTTACAAAATAATCATAATCTTAGTAGCGCAATGATATCATTTGGCATACAATAGGAGACCCAAGTTAGCTATTTAAACTGTGGTTTTCGTATTGTCCGCGTTCCTTTCTATAGTCGAGCCTCACTGTAGTTCCGTAGTTCTTATTATCAGATGTCCGACCAATGATTCGGATTGATCATTTGCATTAAACGCATTTACAATAATGAGCTTAAGACTGAATATATCTACACATTCATTAAAGACTCCTAATCTCAATTGCTTGTTGGTCCAAAAACCAACACGTATTGCCTAAACTTATTGCGCGTGGGACTCGGTTGTGGCTGATTTTTGATGGAACTGTCCCAGCATTTGCACATGCATTTAATGATGAATAATGTAAGAAATTATACTTTTTAATGGATAATTTTGTTGAACGTTTCAGAAAACCTGCTACCACAAAACGTGCCATTGAGACTATGGAAGGTACATCAGATTCCGAAAATGAGGTCAATGAGCAGGCACCACTCTCGCCGTCTTCCTCCTCCAAAATGGATCCTAGCAATTTTAGTGACCCGCAGAGCAATGAACTCGAGAGCAACGTAGAATTTGATGAGGATGGCCAACCCATTCTTCCAGAAGGTAATCTCACATATTTTCACTTTTAATTTTAACTAAACTCCTCATTGTCCTGTGATTCCACTTGAATGTGTTATGTCACTCATATTGCAGAATAACAACATAAAGCTATAATGTCCCTGTCTTGCTTCATGTTCTTCGCAAAGTGATTTATACATTTATAAGTGATGTTGATAATTTGTGGTGTTCAATGGCTAGCTCATAAACTGCTGCTAGACATACAATCAAACTATAAACCAAATCTCAGCCAGTTTGACCTGGAATTATTTCTGAAAAGTTTTGTGAGAATTTAAATTCACTGATATTTCAGTTAAGCTGAAAATAAGCTCGATTGATTAAAGTTATAAAAAAAAAAACCCCGATATAGACCTATATGCAGCGTCATATGACCTTTATTTCTAAAATTATTGAAAAGTTGGTAAGATGGCAAAAGAATAGAGACTGCCATTGTAATGCGAGATATTCTGTCAATTTATATTTTGTTGACTACTGCACACATCAAGTTTGTATATAAAACTTGCCTTGGTTTACCAAATCAACTAAAGAATAAGTGAGGTAACCCAAATGCTTTTACTTTCTTTGTTGTGTTGTCCTTTTTTCAATTTGTATTGTATGACCGTTTTACATAATTTGCAAAGATCCGATTTTTGCTAGTGTTGTACATTATCATTGCTAATTGTGTTTTATAATCGAAGTGTACTATCTATTAACATACACTTTGCAGCATCGATTCATTTATTTCCATTATAAAAATGATTGGAGATTCAAGAGTTTGTTATTTCTAGGCACCGTTTTGGTTGTTCCAGAGGCAGTTAGTAACACCAACTCTCCATTTAAGGGGCCAGAATTTGAAAAAGTTTACAAAAAGCTAAAAGGTATGCTGCCATTATAAATGTTAATTCATTTTAATATCGATAAAAAAAATTGGATTACTTATTTTGTTACGATTAGTGTCAATTGGAGTTTCTCTCGATAGTCATGTTTTAGCTTGATTAATTTTTTTTTTTTAAATCAGTGTTTTGACCTATACTTTACTTTCTTCTTTCAGCTGAAGGAAATGTTGGTGAAATGATCATTTGTTGCACATCTTGCTCTTCGCAAATTAATCATAAAATGACAGGAACAGTATTCATGCACCCATTACTTCATGTTGTTCTTTGCAAGGTAAATATTTCAAAAAATTCTTAGCATTTTAATTTCTTCAGTTATAAAATGTATGCACCGATAGTCTATATACTCGTATGGAGGCAGATGGCTGATGTTATATGCCTACGTTGTTGTCTGTAGATTGATGATTTCTGTATTGTTTCGTTTTAGAAATGCAAGAATTTCTACAACAGTGGCGGATTTACAAAGGATGAAAATGGCATTGACGAATACTGTCGTTGGTGTGCAGAAGGTGGTGATCTACTTTGCTGCGACGTATGTCCTTACGCCTTTTGTAAAGCTTGCATCCGGCGTAACTTTGGTCGCAGCGAATTGTCCAAAATTTCCAAATTGGACGTTTGGCAGTGCTTGGTCTGCGACCCGTCGCCGCTTCTAGAATTGCAGGCAACGTGTCTACTCGTGCTTAATTACATAAAAAAAGAATCTAAGCGAAAAAACGAGAAAGATTTGTCTCATCCAAGAGCTTTGTTTTCCTCACCTTCTGTAAATATGAGTCACAAGGTAGCTCTCGAAGTCTGTATGGACAATGCTGTTCAAGCTAGCAAAATTCTTCGAGATGGAATTGCTTTGCTTCGTAAAAAGTTAGTAAGTGCCAATGACCCTAACGTTTCTGCCGAGCGTGTTGGCAAAAAACTGAAAAAGTTCCTACAAGTCACTAAGGAGAATCTCGACTCGGTTGCCAAAGCAGTTGACTGGGAACTGGAGAAGATTCCGCCCATTGAGCAGACGAAAAATGCTAATTCACCAGCAGTGCCGTCTAGCAGTTCTACCAAAAACCAAAATCTCGAGAAAACGGTACCAATCCAGAAAATCAATACGGAACCTGTGAGTGACTCTAACCAGGAAACCATGCTGGATAAACCGGAAGACCTAATGAAAACTGATGAATCTGAAGACGTCGGAGAGGCACCTGCCAAAACTCGAAGAAGCACAGTTAAAAAATCCGATGAAACAATTAATGGGAGCAAAATGTCTTTATCTAAAAAGAATTGCAAGGAAAGTAATAGCCTCCAAAGCCCTGAAAATGAAGAGTCCTCTGCGGAACTATCGTGTAACGATGAACCGAACTTGCCGGATGTTGAAGATGTTTCTGATTGTGCAGCTGAAAACGCGACCGAGGAACACATGGAGGAATCGGAGTCTTTGGAAAATATCACTCCAGATGATGATGATAAAAGTGGCGATAATGTGCGAGAAGATGCCGACATCGTACGTTCGTGCATGGACGAACTTTTGGATGAAACCGTATTGGACAATGATACCACTCTTTCGGCATCCCATGTTAGCCCACTTAAAAATAACGACAACATTAATCAAAGAGCCAGCAGAAAAAATTCGAAAAAAGTTGAAAAAAACGGCGAAGATGAGAGATCCCCCAACAAGCTGAAAATCGTGATTAAGAAATTGCCCACCACAAATGATCTCGACAAAGAGGTCGTGAAAAAGGACAAGTCGGAAAGGAAAAGTAACAAACAAAACCACAGGAAAGAAAAGAATAAAATTGACGGAAAGTCTTGCACGAAAAGAGAAAAAAAGGCTGGAAAGGACTTGCTAGAAAATTCCACATTAGACGATGATGTTACGGAAGATGGTGATGTCGGCGAAACTGTAATGTACCAAATTGAATCCAACGTAGAAGTTAAGGCGGAAGTGGCAAACGATGCCGAAAGCGGATCTGATGGGGAATTGAAAGACAAAGAAAAACTCGAAATGACTGGCGATAACAGCAACGCGCCCGACAGCGAAACCGAAACTTTATTAGGAGATTATAATATACCGGATCCTTGCGAATCCCCTAAGGCCAAATCCGAAGATGGCGAGATAGGGGATGCCAAGAGGGATAATCACTCCGAGACTGCAGACCAAGATAGCGACACCGAAACACTCCCTAGACCTAGCGATTCCATTATCGAAAGTAACGTGCTAGAAACATCCGCTTTGGAAGATGATGCTGCTTCTTCGGGCAACGATTCTGGAAATGATGCCTGCATGGGCGATGAACCATGCATTGAAAGTGACGATGAAAATGAGGACAATTTGAAAGACAACTCGTGTACACAAGCTGAGGATGAAAATGAGGACAATTTGAAAGACAACTCGTGTACACAAGCTGAGGATGAAAGTGCCGAAAAAAGTGTTAACGGAGATGACGCCAGTAGCATTAACGATGAAGCGGAGCAAGATTCCAAGGGCAAGCATAAGAACTCACCAAATAGAGCAACTAAAAGCAAGAAGAAGCTTGGATTAGAGGCAGCGCCGGATAATAATACCGCAACCGCTCTAAAAGGTCTTCCAAGTGATAAAAATAAAGTTGCCAAACATTATTTGTTGAATTGTTTGGCTGAGGATTCTGACGAGGAAGTGGAGAAACTAACCGCTGAACTTGAGGAAACGCAGGATGGTGTCGAGAAAAATGCAAAGAAACATTCTAAGAAAGGTACAGCAAAAGATTTGCAGCCACAGGACAAGGATGTTTCTCCGGAAAAAGATATTGCAGACGCTAAAGAGGATGGAACGGCGTTGGCCGAAACCAGTGAATTAAGCGCTGCGGCGTTGGCCAAGAAGAAACTGTTAAGTTGCTTGCAGAGCGATTCCGATAATGATGACGAAATATTAGCACTTGCTGCTGCCGCCACGGAACAGGAGAATAGAAAGGCATCGGTGCACGGGAAAGGTGGCTCACCTAGTAAATCGTCTCCCACGAAAAGGATTCCAAAACCTAGATCTGCTCGAACCGCCGACGAAATTACTTCGGGATCATCTCTTTCGTCCGACGAGGAAGTGACGTTACCAAAAACAAAGGCCGCACGCAAAATTATTCCAATAGCAGACGTAGAAAAATTCATCAACGAGGACCCGAAGTTGAAGCTCAAAGTCACGGTTGCCCTCCAACGCCTGAAGCCGGGAGTCGAGAAAGAGTTAGCCACGTGCGGTTACACGCTGGTGAAACGCAGACAGAAGGCAAATCTCAGCAAAGCAGAAGCTCTCAATAGGGACATCAACAAGCTGTGCAGTTTGAAAAGCTTGAAGTTAAAGAAGCGAAAGAATCAGGAAAGCGATTCCGATGGCTCTGGCTCTGACTCTAGCAAGAGCAAAACTATCGAGGAGAAGGGTAAAAAGCCTGCCAACGTTCTAAAAGGTAAATTGATTTTTCTTTATAGTTCCTTTTTTCTTCTTCTTGATTTTGTCAACGATCAATGCTAATTACGTGAAATTTTATTTGAAAAATGTTGGATTTTATGGTGAAAATGCTTTATATTGTGAAGAGTAATATATTGTATGGAAAAGGACATTATAAAGTACTTGCCAATCTCCAAAACTTTAACACATAATTGAATTTAGCAACATCTAGTGTAATGTTTATAACCTTATATGTGGATTATTAATTGAATATGGTTTGACTGAATATCTGCAGAGTTATGATCTCAAAAATAATTATGTTAGGGCCCCACTTTTTCAGCGCTTTAAATAGTATCCTTTTCCCTTTTAACTTTCTTTCTACTCTTATCTCTGGCTTGACGTGATGTGTGTACTGTACAATCATGCACTTCTGTATCGTTCGTGCTTTGTATTTCTGCGCTTGCACACTATACTCGTATATGGGAACGGCCCTACTGCAGTGTGGGGTTTTCCAGAATTTTATTTTCTCGAGTTGCACGGCATGATAGAGAAAAACTGCAAAACCTATAAAAAGCGATTGTTGAAAAATGGTAAAAATTTGTAGGACAGTTTGCATGCTAGAAACTCCAAAATAAATGACAAAAGGGTGTTGCAAATAAAATACCTACAGATGCCCCTAAGAAGTGACGCCTGGCAATCTGGTCCTTAAGAGCTTTCCCCGTCCTGCATGTGACCTATGGTTCTGGGAATCTTTAAATAAGCTCAATAATTAAAATAAATAAATTTGAAAGACTTGCTTCTTGAATAGCACTGTGGTGTGCAAGGAACCTTTTTTTTGCCCATTTTCAACTAATTACATTTGCCTAATTTTAATCATTATTTGAATGTAGTCTTAAAAGGATTTGCATACATTTATACTCATTGCACTCCTTTTGAGGAATATCTGTTTTTTTAGCATGTTGTTTAATTCGTCTGCATGAACATTTCAGAACCTCATATTCTGATAAAATGTAACTGTAAAATTCATGTAAAGTTTTATTAGGTTTTAGAAAGACTGCACAAATAATTTTCATTTAATAATATAACATTTGTGCTGTCATATATTTAATTATATCCTGGCTGAAACTAAGGAAAAATGTTCAAAAATTCATTTTAAGTGGGGTTCTGTGCAGCCACGTACAAAGCATTGCATTATACTAGTTAAAAATCGTATTTATTGAATTGAATCACGTGAAACTCTTTAGGCTTACTTGTTAACGGATTTTCCTGTCGAGCAAATTCACGGCGCAATACTTTTGGTTTTGATAATTGTAAAATGCTTATCGCTTCTTTTCTTAATCTTGAAAAGTCAGGTGCTTGTACTAGGTATGATATGCTGGGCCCGGACTAAATACTCATTTCCCAAGATCTGTAACATTTTAGCGGTTCCGCCTTTTTTTAGGATATGCCATACCTGTTTGGTGTTGGCTCCGTCATCCAATTTTGTCGTATGTTGCGGGGGTAAATGACTTCATTTTAGAATTTTTTGTTTTGCAGGGTGTTAAGTTTATCCTGGAATGCTCAGCGTATCAGTTTGTTCGGCCGGAATAAACTGGCTTCGCTTTAAGACTTACATGATTCAATTCAATACAATGCTCAGCTCGCAACCAACCATATGACGGCCTACAGCAGCGGAGGCATTTGTCTCAAAAGCTAACTAAACTACCTTTCCGTCGCCCACCTTGCACTTTGCCGCTTTCATGCCATTCATTATTTTTGCGCACATTTGCTTCCTTCAACTATTTCTTGCTTGTAGTCCATTATTTCTGAATATCTGCTGACCGTTACCCTAACTATTGTCAGGCATTTGAAAATTAATCACTTGACTGATAGGACCGTCCATAACTCATAATCAGGAAAATGCATTATCAGTTCATATGTCAAAATGCAGAATCATAAACTTGAAATTGATGAAAAGCATGCTCGAATATTGATACAGTGGATTCACAGGGCAATGACTTTTTTCACAAAGTTGCTGCAATTTTCTCTTTTTTTAATTTATATTTTTTACGTTGATTGTTAATAGGTAAGAAAGCCATTTCGGACAACAAAAAGCCGAAGAAAGATGACTTTGCTGCTCTGTTCACAAGCTCAAGTGAGGATGAGAACCAAGATATGCCTGATTTGGATGACGAAGATTCGAAAGATTCAAAAGGGAAAGTTAATAATGTACTAAATGATAAGGTTGGTTTTTTTTTTGTCTTTGTTAATTTTTGATTTATCAAATTACTAAGTAAAGCTTAAACTTGTTCTAATTATATACATATGAAGTTCGTGTTGCACGGTCGTACGATAACAAGCTGTCGAGTTTCTAATGGATATTCTATCTTATTTTGTTTTTGTCGATAAGATACCATGATAACATTTCACTTTTTTTTTCAGAATGATATCGAAACTAATGCGATGAATAAACGGGCCAAAGATATGTTGATCGAGTTACTAAATATGTCTTCTGACGATCAGTCGGACGATGGTAGGTTTCTCGCGAAATCTTTAACGGGTTATCTGTTCTGTAGAATTTTTTGAGATTCACTTTTATCTATTCTTCAAACAAGGTGACGACGATGCAAAGAAGAAATCCAAAAATGCAAAGAAAGAGAAAGATGAAAAGAAAAGTGATAATGGTGATTCTGATGACGGCAGCGGGAAAAATAATTCCGATGATGATTCTGAAGACTTTACTCCGGTCAAAAAGAACAAGCGGTTCGCTTCAAAGTTGCTCCGGGCAAAGCTTAGCGATTCTGATGAATCCTATAAAGCAAGCTCTGATTCCAGGTTGAACAATTTTGCCTTAAAACAATTTTAATTAAACAAAAAAGTTGGTTACGTCGTCGCTTGACTGTCGGAATTGAATTTTGTTCGATAGGGATGTCAAGAAAAGGAAGAAACGTAGCGGCACAAACTCAAAAGCCAGCGGCACGTCTGAAAGCAGCGATGATTCGTCGGATGATCCAACCTCTCCGGTTAAACCACGCAAGCGTAAAACCCGTGGAAATGCAAAAAGCAGCACAAGCACCGACGGAGACTCGCTTAGCGGCGCAAGGAAGAAAAAGAGGCGCAGGATAAAAACGATGACGGACTCTTCGGATTCTGATGTTAAAGTTATCGATGACAAAGTAAGCGCTTGAATTTTCAGTTTTATTTATCCGTGCAAACCCTATTTGAAGTTTTTAGTTTCTGAACTACTGCACAATTTTGAAGTACTATTGTATGGCTATAAATCAAAATTCTCAAAAATCCACAGAATGCCTCTTCAACTGGCAAAGGAAGAAAAAACATCAGGCGCTTAATCGGAGACACAAAATTACGGGACGATACCAAAATTGCGGCACGTGAAGAAGAGGAGAGGCGGAATCGTGTGACTGAACTACAAAAAAAAGTAGGAGCGAGCTTTTTACGGAATTTCGGCAAATTCTATCGCCTTGAAAATCGAGGAAATGCACATAACGATTTTTTTTTCACTTGCTGTTACAGTATAATGTTGTCATTGTGGGTTCAGGAAAGGATGGGGCGCCTATTACTCAAAAGCTTGTTCTTGAAAAAGATCCTAAAACGAAAGAGTCTTTAGTCGAGGTCCATCCGGATCTCATTTCTAAACTGAAGCCTCATCAGGTTGACGGTAAGTGCTTCGTTTAATTTATGCATACCTTTAAAACTTTGTTATCATTTACGCAGGGTCTTCAAAATCGTAAATGAATTGGAAGTTCGGTCGTTCGAGAAAGTGCTAATATATTTGTTTTTTTAGGAGTGAAATTCCTTTGGGAGTCTATGTGTGAATCATTGGATAGGTTGCAGACTCATCATGGTTCTGGCTGTATACTGGCTCACTGCATGGGTCTTGGCAAAACTTTGCAAGTGAGTAGCGTGCACAATAATCCGTTATCCCATTTCCACGAGCAATTTAGTAATTTATTTATCCAAGTTCCAAAAAAATCTGTTAAAAGGGTTAGTTTTTTTTGGGATTGAACCAAAAGTTTTTAAGCAGAAAGCTTTATAATTGTAAAGAAGGATTTTATTTCAGGACTTCAAAAATTACTTCTTTATAGGGGGAAATTGTATACATAAATAGATAAATTTGTACGATGCTATAAATCTGAATTAGGTGCATCATAGGGCTGTTTTGCTGAAAAATGTCCATTATTTTTGTTTGTATTATTCAATTTAATTACATTTACCTGTGGCTCAGGACACCTATCTTTAGTAACCATTCGAGAATTATTCATTTCTCAAATAACTCATTACATATTTGTTTTCCCTTCAGGTGATCACATTTTTGCACACACTTCTAGCCAACGAGAACACTTGGATCAAAACCGCATTGGTGGTTTGTCCGCTCAACACTGTGGTCAACTGGTTCATGGAATTTCGTAGCTGGCTTGACGAAATAGAACCAGCCCTGGAGGTTAATGAACTATATATAAAATGCCCTTTTATTGAGTCGCACATAAAGCCTCTATTGATTGAATTATTGATTTAATTTTTTAAATGAAGAAGTTAATGGTCTCATGGCAATTAATAGAGATTATTGGGTTTTTTTGTATGGTAAACAACGTTTGTCTTGTTAGGTGACCGAATTGAGCTCGATTAAAAGCAATTACGAGAGAGCACGGGCAATGAAGCATTGGACAAAAGAGGGCGGAATCTTGATCATAGGCTATGAAATGTTTCGAAATTTGGTGCAAGAGAAGGCGAAGCGAATGCCCAAGTCGTGCAGGGAAACTTTTCAGACTGCATTAATAAACCCAGGTTTGACACATTCCACTGGGTTTGTTTGTTTTGAAATTTATGTAGTTTTCCGGGCGAATTACTGGCTGAGTTGTCGGGGTGCTGATTTGTGATTTTGCATATTGCAGGACCAGATGTTGTCGTGTGTGATGAGGGTCATTTGCTGAAAAACAGCGCTACTTCCTTATCCAAATCAATGACGCGAATCAGCACACGCCGCCGAGTGGTGTTGACTGGCACGCCGTTGCAGAACAATCTAGCTGAATGTAAGTTTTGAACTTTTACTTTATTCAGTTATAGCTGTAGCATATTTGAATTTTGTTGTGAAAATAGTGGCTTCATGATTTAAGTTTTTTTCTTCCTTGTTTACAGATCATTGTATGGTGGACTTTGTGAAACCGAGTCTTCTAGGTACGATGAAAGAGTTCAAGAATCGGTTTGTCAATCCCATTCAAAATGGGCAGTGCGCGGACTCTACATCACAAGATGTTCGCATCATGAAGAGGCGCGCACACATTCTTCACAATCTTCTAGATGGCTGCGTTCAGGTAAATTTTCAGTTGCCATTTGGTTCTGGTGTGCTGTTGTGATTTGTTAGAATTTGAAAATTTATTGTTACCTTTAACCCTATAATTTTGTGGGAATCTTTTCACAGAGACGCGACTATAACGTTTTAACACCATTTTTGCCCCAAAAACACGAATACGTGATAAGCATTCGACTTACCGATATTCAAGTGAAGCTCTACGTATACTATTTGGAAAATCTGGCGCGAAAATCTTCAAGGTCGTCGTCCCTTTTCGCCGATTATCAGCAGTTGATGCGCATCTGGACTCACCCTCGCGTCATTCGCCTCGCCGAAATTCGCCAGGAAAACAAGGTAGGGTCTCGACACTTTCTGCGCTTTCATTCCTGCTTTGGTCACATTTGGTTTAACCCTTGGTGTTGCCTTGTGCTCGTGTGTTTTCTCTCCACTTATTTAGATTAGATTGGCGCCGGGAAAACATAAAAAAACGGCCACTAAGTGCATGAGTTTTCCGAATGGTCAAAGAGTAGGTTTTTATTTGAGCACTAAAGCTTGCATGGTTGGTAATTTGGATCGATTAACTCTCTTCTTTCTCTTTTGCCGCACTTGCCGTTTCTGCCTTTTATGTTTCTATTGCATCGCTTTAATTTATTTACGTGACTTGATTTCACTTTTGCTGTGCGTGTGGTAGTAAGTTGTCTCAGTTGCCTAAATTCACCAGAAGCCATTTAGATATTTAGGCGTAATTATTATTTTCAACCCAAACACGGTGTCTGTGCTGCTGCTGTGGTTCTCGCGCTCTTGCCGCAACATTTGGGTTTCCCTTATGCCTTAATTACTTTTTCGTGCTCTTTTACTTTACGTAAGTGCTAGCATTGATATTAGTTCAGGCCAGATATGCTTTTACGCTGTTGGTTTTATAGAAAAATGTGTATGCTTCCACCGGTGACATCGGCCCTTCGTTCAGACTGCATGTAGTAGTGTTAGCTTTTTCAACCGAACGAATATTCCGTTAAAAGCAATCTGACAAGGGTTATCGTATCAGGTGACTTATCGTTCGTATTATTCATCTTAACATTTATAGCTGTTTTGCGTTATAATTGTGTGCTCGAGCTGCTTGAAGTATTTGCATGTTCAGATTGAAGTGTATCGTGCAATAATCATCTGATCGGCTGCCCTTTAGGTTAATCCTTCATCGTACTTCACACATCAGAAATATCAAAAGTTCTTTTCAACTTTTGGATATTCACTACTGATTCGTCCTGAATACCAAAGCAAAAAAGTATCGCCCAAATAAAAAACGTGTGCTATTTGTGACTGACTCGTACGCTATCACTGCGAGTTTAGTAAATTCACCGTTAATTTAGGCTTGAAAAACTGGAAACTGTTGGTAATGGTGCCTGTAATCATGATTAGCAATTCACGTGGAAATTTTGAAAGATTTTTGGTGGTTACTTTGATATTTATACAACTTATATTATTAAATTAGAATGTAAAAGTGTAATTTCAACCTTGATGATCTTGCTCTTTTGCACTTAACATTCTTGAGCATGAATTCAAAGAGGATTTCAATAGCAGATTTTGCTACTGCAAAGTTTTTTCCTCGACTTTTCCCTCGTTCCCCTTTAACTAAATTTTCTACTCGAAATTCAGGGAAGTTGTTAACATAATCTTCGAATTGCATAGCAGCATTAATTTAGTAAATTGTTGTGCATCTTCCATGTAGCCATCCAACGATGATTCAGAAAACTCGTTTATCGATGATGGATCCAGTGAGTCCGAGTCTGAAAGCAACATGTGTATAGACAACGATGAAGAACCAAGCACTAGCAAGGGTAGGAAACAGGGGGATGGCACCAGTGATGACGAAGTGGTCAACAACTGGAAGTCGAGAAGCAGAGGAGGTCGACAAAATGGTAACTTCTCGAGTACAGTTTTAATTTCATCATCTTTGATCTCAGACTGTCCCTTTTCATCATAAAACCGATTATTTAAGGAAATTGTGGCATCACACTGTTGGTTTTTAAACCAGTGTTTCGTTTCTAAAATACATTATAACTGATGATGACTTTCAATAATTACAGCCGATAAGGATGGAGATGCTGATAAATTCGAAATAGCTCCAGAGCAGAGTAGAAATTGGTGGACAGAGTTTATCAGCGAAGACGACGCGAAGAAGTTTGAACACAGTGGGAAGTTAATCCTGCTTTTCAGTATTTTGAAGGAGTGCTACCACATTGGCGATAAGTTGTATGTTTTTATTGTCCTTTATTATCAATTTGAGGCATGTGTTAAAAATATATTAATACCGACCCTCTTACAATCTTACATTTATCAGGTTGCTGTTCAGTCAGTCGTTATTGTCACTGGATCTCATTGAAACTATGCTTCAAGAGAGCAAGGAGGAAGACGAAGAAGGTAACGAGAATCAGCATTATGCCGGAAGATGGGTGAACGGTACGGACTACTTCCGCCTGGACGGGTCTACGTCTGCCGAAACTCGCAGTCGTTACACAAGAATTTTCAACGACAATGAAAACTTGACGTATGTTAACGCACAAGTATAGTAGCATCGAGTAGTAGTTACGATTGCTATATGATAGAAAATTATAAGCTTTCATAAATTTTTAGAGCGAGATTGTTTCTCATATCTACACGTGCGGGATCATTGGGTATCAATCTGGTGGCAGCTAATCGAGTGATAGTCTTCGACGCGTCGTGGAATCCTTCGCACGATGTTCAGTCGATATTTCGCGTTTATCGCTTCGGCCAAGAAAAACCTGTCTATGTCTACCGTTTCCTGGCACATGTCGGTTTCACTTAAGTAGACCATCTTCCTTGCCATGTGTAAGCTTCCAAATCACTTATCGAAATGTTGTTCGCATTTTAGGGGACGATGGAAGAAAAAATCTATGACAGACAAGTGACAAAGCAGTCTTTAGCGTGTCGAGTGGTGGATGAGCAGCAGATTGAGCGTCATTTCAATTTCGCCGATCTCCAAGAATTGTACACTTTCACCCCCGAGAGGGTGAGCAAGCGGCCTACCCCTATGTTACCAAAGGTTAGCAGAGCTTCAATATCGTTATTTTTATCAATTTTTTCAAGACCGTTTTCATGTTAAAACAACGAATGTGTTAAAAAAAATACCTGTTTTGGTATTGGAATATTAGGATCGCTTATTAGCAGAATTAGTCATGAAAAAGAAAGACTTGATCGTCAATTACCACGAGCACGACTCGCTTCTGGTTAACCAAGAAGCAGAGGAGCTGTCCGAAGAGGAGCGAAAGGCTGCCTGGGTGGAATATGAAGTTGAACGAAAAGGAATGATGGATGCCAGTGAGTCAAATGATCGTTATCGGCAAATCTTTATTTAATGGTGGCACTATTTCTAACGTGTAACGATTTTATTTATTTATCCAAAAGGTGGTCAACAAATGTCCCAAGGACTATACGGTGTTAAATTGGACATTGCATACCTTATTCACGAAATTCAAACAAAGGTGAGTTATGAACAGTTAATTCAGTGTATCCAGCAGCCTCGAAAACCGGGAAAGGCAGGTTATCACCTTGGGAAATGTCAAAAATTATGTTTCCGGATACTTTCGGTGGACCGTTTCGTTGATAAGAAAAGTGTTTTATGAAAATAGATTATGGTAATTGATCTTTGGAGGGGTGCTTGGAAATGTTAAGGGTCGAGCCTTGAAATCCATGAAATATGCTTGAATTTAAAATGTCCTTTACAGTTTTTTTCTTAATTATAGCACGTTTTATATCAAATGGCTCGGATAATTGGGATTCCTTACTTTAACACGTATTAAATTGCAATAATTTCAATTCTGTCCCCGTCTTTTTTTGTAGGAACCGGGATTAAGTGTACCCGATTTAACGTCCAAGCTTCGTGACACGATGTCTGCAATACACCAAGCACGTCGAGATGCGTTAGAACAGCAACGCCAAGAGGTTAGCCGGGATCAGGAATATAAATTTCAAGAGAATCTTGCGCAAACGTTTCCAATTCCTAAAAAAAAAAAAATGTAAATTTCCTTTTCCAGATTTTACGAGTGCAACTTCAAAGCCAACAAAGAGAATATATGGCAGCACAACAGAAACGAGAAATCATGGCACAAGTTCAACAGCGAATTGCCCACGGCGATTTAACTCCGGAACAGGTTGCTTGGTATTCGCAGGTCATGGGCCCCGATCATTCCCCATTTAACAAGCTCATTCACCAATCTAGTTCTAATGTAAATCACAAGCCACTCCTGACAAGCGTTTTGGATAGTTCGAATAACACAACGAAGAAATAAGGAAGACAAAAAAAAGGTTATTTATTGGGGTTCTCACACACGCTAATTGGGCGGTTTCTATGACGTTCCCATTTAATTGTTTACTTAGACGTCTTGGTTGTTTTGTGGATTAAGCTGTGATACTTTCATACGATTGGACGGCCAGGAATTGTAGTACAAGCAGCATTGGGAGTTTGTGGCAAAGCGAAACCTCATCCAATCACAACCTGTAAAGTTGGAAGATCATGTTGATCTGAGCGTTGGCTTTTCAAGCACCTATAATGCATCAGTATCTCCATTGCATTGAAGGCATTTTTTTTGTTTACTACTTTTCAGCACAATGTACATTACGCATTCACGTTCCGAACCTTTTATTTGCAGTTATAAACAGTTACACTAAATATCTGAAACTCGATATTTATTGAGGCTCAAGGAAATTCCATGGTCCAGAAACTATTTGCCAACTTTGTTATTTTGAAACCCCCAAAGTTGGTAGAAGTTTGAAAAAATTGGTAGTTTATTCCACCTTGACTTCATTATACGAATATCGTCATATTTCGGCAGTGAAAAGCAGTTTTAAGACAGGCAAAATGTTAGAAAAATCCAATTGACTATTTTGCATTTTGCCGTCGGTCGAATTTTGGTTCATTCTTGTTGTTTTTTTCTAGTAATTACTAGTAACTGCTAAAACAATGCCACAAATCAATAGCGCGGCGTTGAACAGACGTGTTCTTGTCAAGCTTCTATGTTCCGATACAACCCAAATAGTGTTTCCGACTAAACTATTATTTTGATGAGCGTTGAACAACATGTATAGCGTTTATTTATATGTAATGCCATTAATTTATATACATCCCATATGATCGAAATTGTTTGCGGTCAATGAACAACATTTTAACACTGAACATTCAAAAGTGATGATTGTTTATGTATTTTATACATGCCTTCTTACCAAGAAGTCACAACGTTTAAGGGGGGAAAAAATCTGCATTTGGAAAATTCGGATTTTAGATATTTCTGCAAACAAGAAACGTCCAAGTTGCCAAATATGCTAATACTAGCAGCTTTAGCATTAAGCGTAATTTTTTAAAAAAGTATGTTTTTTAATTACATGATATTGAAGTTCTTATATCTCTTTTATTCTAGAGTATACAATATCAATCATTTGGCCCTTCTTGTAATGGAAACTTTTGCATAAATACGAAGGAAAGCTGACGCCTTTTTCTTTGCTTCATATCCATGTTCTTGGTTACAGTTCTCTCTTTTTCGAAAGTGCAAATTTATTTTCAAAATTTGCACTTTTTTTTTTCTGCATAGTCAACTGTTGTAAGTGTACGACAAACTGATCTTACTCGTAAAGCTTTTATAGTGCATGTAGATCTTTAATTTAAAATACTTTGCTCTCATTTTCATTTGTGTATTCATGTTTGTACTTGTTTGTTGTGCTTTTCGGTTTATTACTAGAATTCATCATTAAATGGCAAAGAAAATGTGGAAACTTATAAAAATGATCGGTGCCTAAGCAATTTCTTCTTCAATTTATTTGGAAGGCAAGGACACTTTAGCTAGACAACATCGAAGCCCATACCAAGATGGACATCAAACTACTGAAGAAGTCTATATTGGATGATTTGGCAATGGGCTTTCCATGGGATTTTCCATGTTTATTTGCAACAAAACTACATGTATTCAACTATGTAATGTAATATGTTTTTATTTACAGTATTTGGGAGTTTTGGACTAAAGTTCTTCAATTAGAATGTCAAAAACATGTAAATTGTTTGCACAGATAAGCTCACAACTTTACAAAAGCTAGCACATTGTCAAAATGCTTTTCATCTATTTAAAAATATCAGTTTACATCTATTAAGTCAATAATTTTTGTCTTTAAGATTATTGTCAATGTATTTTCTTGATCGTAGAATAGAAATTTACGAGTTTATAAAGTACAATCTTCGAGAAATTTATTTGGAATACTAAAAACAGGAATTGCGGAATTTGTATTTTGGTGTCACCCTGTAGCAGACCATTTTTTAAAAATTTCTTTAGTGCAAGCGCCCTTGCAATTTTTTTAAGTAAAGTCTGACTAAATTTTGCCTGATGTCGAATCCTGGAAAGTAACTTCAAATTTTTGCGTTTTAAGATAAATCTTTAAATATAACAAAGTATAATATTCGGAGTACCATTTGGCTAACCTCGGTTTTAAAAATTTCAATTGTGATATTATCTGAGGAAATCCCTTTTGTTGGTTGTTGAAGCTTTTTCGAGTTCGTCGTAGTCGCTCCTTCCGCCTCCAAATACTCTCGGTTTCGAATGCTCAGTAAAAATACATCTAGTTCATCTTAAATTTATCAACTGCTACAGAATAGTAAGTAAATAAAGTTTACATTTACGGTTTATTAATTCTATGTGTTGTATAGTTGTTCTTGTAAACAATGTGTTGAGTTATCGTCGACTAAAGTGTGAAACATTAATTAGGCCTAATGTCTCCAAAAATATTTTTTTACATAAAATACATTACTAAAATTAAGAAGGCGTAATTTTAGTCGATCTCTCTTCCCTATATCGACCCAAGATACCACTTGTTATTAATTAAAGTTGATACATTTAGGTAAATTGGTGAATTTCATTTTCAAGGGTACTTGAGTGCAATGCACTTTTTATTAGCTTCACTGGAATGTGTGAACATCTGCGTTCCTCTATGAACGCAGCATTGATCATCACTCACTTGGGCGTGTTGGATGGTAGCTTTAAACATAATTTCATTCAAGATAAAAGTACATTTGTACCAGTTTATAATTATTGTAGTATGTCAACTGGTCCAACCATTTTACTAGGAATAATAGTAATGTCGAAGAATAAATTCGTTATTATTAAAATTGGGATTTAGGCCGAATTATTGTTATAATATATATATTTTGAGAGATTAGCTGATTGCTTTATCTATTTATTCTATTACCAAGATTGGTTAATGTCCACCAGATGTTGTTTTGTAGAGAATCAATTCTCCTGTAGAAAGCTAGTGGTTACAGTTAATTCGGTCTAGCGCTTTATCTTTTTGTCATGTATTATTTTGTACTGTCTCCTCAATGTTCAGCAGATTGGAACTGGCATTACATGTTGCATACTTGGGTCATAGCTTCAGTTAAACATTTGTATCGCATATAGAAACTCCCCCTTAAAAGTATTGGTTCACCAAAAGTATGAATACCTGGGCGCCATGTACAACAGTTGTCATGACACCCGGCATACCTTGGTTATTTTTTTTGTCTGGGTGATAACATGTGGGATGCTAATAGCTTATTCAATTAAACTAGATGACCAATTTTATGCTAATGGGTCATGCAACGAATGCCCAAGAGCCATGACAAATGTTATACCCAATTCAGTAGTCTTGTATCATAGTTATCTCATGATGTTATGTAATTTTGAAAAAACAAACAGTTTGGTTTTATCTTGCCATATCAAGTCATGGAAAGCTGCAGTCAAACTCGTTTCAGTCAACAATATTCGAGCCCCACAGCTGAACAATATGGTTTGAACTTGGGGACCTGAGAACTTGCCTAATAGGTGGTAGAACCTTGGTCCCAGTCGCTCTGGTTACACCAGCTTAAACCAAATGTGTACGTCAATAACCCATTTTCGTTTGCTGACATATTCTCTATTTTCTTCTACCAAATGTACTTGGATGTTAGCCTTGATTTTTTGCTGTAATTCTAGATTACGGATAATGTGATTAATTTCATTTCGTTGTAATTGAGCTTTTTAAAATGCGCCCATTTACAAGTGAACCATGGACGGGATAAAATGTAGAGAGGTTTAATCTGTAGTTCAAGACAAATTACTAGATTTTTTTTTTAAAGATCCAATGACAGGTCTTTTATTTATATCTTATTCTTTCTCTAAATAATCTGTCTGGACATGGCAGTGAAGATAACTGATATGAAATACTTCGAAATTCCTTTGAAAGGAGTAAATGTTTTCATGTAAGACAAGGAAAACGAGTTTTTTTCTTCTTTAACTTGTGAAAGTGTGCTATGGTTTTCCTTTAATTTCCGTCTAGGCTTAGCCCTAAAAGCATATGTCGTACTACTTTTATACATTCAATATCAGTAGATTTGATCTCCAAATTTGAGGAAGCTGGCCATCACACACTTTAAAAAAAGTCAACCATGATTCATCTTGAAATTATAATGAGGTCCAAACCAAAATCCGGTTTCTGGCATATAAAATTTATATTTCTGGCTTACTTTTGAATGCAGTAAGGATATGGAGAGCAATTTTCGGAAAATGAATTTAAAATTCTACCAGACAATGCAACATAAAACATGAAACTAACAATCTTGTTTAACCAAGTCTAGAGAATGAGAAATCTCCGGATATTTTATTTTATAATGTCAGAATCCCAATTCTATGAATGTACTTGTCGTGATTAACAATTCATCAATGTTGGAGGTTCGGGTTTTTCCAAGAATTATTATTTTAAGACTGTCAGTTTCTCTTTAATCATCCATTTGACCACATCATGGTCTGTCTGATTTAAGGCTACTAATGCTGTGTCAGGCTTCTGTTGCCTATTGGCATTGTTCGACAATTGTTATTATGGATTAATTAATTGGTCCTTGAGTTGTTGCCTAAAGCTATAAAAATGACGTATGCTTTTGTAAGCTCACAATCGAAGTTCGAACACTAATCTCAAATTCCACCATCTAATCCAGTAAATGTATCGAATTTTTTGCCATTAATATTGGGCAATCGAAAATTGATGAATATGGACGGTTTCCAAAATACAACACTTGCTATTTATACTCCATGATCATTAAAAATTTAATACTTCTTATAACAAAAAATGTGCATTGCTGGTTGGCGTCATAAAAATGGAAAGTGATTATTAAAACCATAAACTGTTTTTAATTCGTTACGTAAATGAAATATAAAAAACCCATTTGACTTCGGACGTTGACCTCAAGCTCTCTATGACAGAATTTCAAATAAACCGATTGTCAACTAATATAAGTTTACCTCATGGTTGAAATTAGGTTCGTGTCAATTACAAATTTCAACCAAATTATGGAAAAGCAGGTATTTTGTGTTCAATATTCCAAAAAAGTCATGGTTTTAACTTTTCAGTCACCACATCAAGTCATGGTTTTTTAATCTGCCTATGTTTAAATTTGACCTTGCAGACTAGATACAATTTAGTGTTAGCCGTTAATTGTAAGTGGTTTATTTTATGATATGGGCATTGTCCTGATAGTTGTTGTACATGTAACTAAAAATACGGTATATACCTCCCACAGAGGAATACAGCTTGCAGATGTTTATGCTCAGAAATGATGCAAGACACGTTTGTGAACGCAAATTGCTTTTTTGACGAATTGCATCAACCGATTTTGGGAATTAGAATTGAGCAATTGGTAGTATTATTTTGTATTCCAGCTACTGCCACGTTATAAAAAAAACCTTGAACAGCTTTTTGTGCTTTGACAGCATTTAAAATAGCATTTTTAAGGGCCGCGTAACCAACTATGAATTGTAGGTCTTTACCTATTCTTCTAACAGACTTACCGGTACCATACGATGCTACTGTAGCCTGCACGAATATTTGCAATTTATTCTTAAGATCTACCAAGGTGGTCGACAGTTAGACACGCAATGAGATTAGTTATCAGTTTGAGCTAGGTACACCCAATGAGTTCCGATATCTTGATAATGTCGCATACTTGATTATTGTTTGGAGTGCCGCAATCATGTTTTAAAATTTCATTTGCGGCTACTTGGACAAAATTGATACCTTGTATGTGTTTTACGGGTAATACAAATGTTAAAATGGCAGAAGACATTGATTAGCTGTTGCTTTCATTTGCAACCGATGTTATCCAGTTGTTGAGAATTTAGACCCCAAAGTTTTACATGGTTCATTCCATTATCTTGAATATGTGTCACCTTTCAGTTAACAAATAAAATGGTGCAATCAACGCTGCAACTAACAGTAACTATCACACACACAGCCTTCTTTTGAGATATCGATAACACTCTTGACACTTTTTGTTTTGAATTTAGCAACAATTTCTAATTTTCCCTTGTTGTAGATGGGCCTAACAGAAGGACATGGAAACTGAGTGGTTGCGCAAAAGAGATGGTGCGGCAGCTGTACGTCCAAGTTACCAAGCAGTGAATGGTGTTCAACAAGCCACGAGTGGAAACAGTAGCAGCGACGAAGAAATGATAGACCTCACCACTAACAAACCGGCCTCGGAAGGGCTGGAAGGCGCCCAGCTCCGCAGCTCAATCGGACTTCACGCCTCAGGTATTTTTCATTTTATGCAAAAGATTCAATATGTAAACACACGATTTGAAAGTTGGCAGTTGGACGCCGATTTATTAATACATTTGCTTTGCCATTTGGATTACATTTTGGCGATGATCATATCCCGCAATGTTTGTAACACCAACAAGTGTTTAAGTGTTGCAGCTTTTTTGGTTTCTGGGATTCAAATCACCTAATATGGATGGTGAACATTTCCGAAATTCTATGTTTGCTAGCAAGTTGGTTGCAGGTGGTGACACTGTATTTGTGCCAATGCTGTGTGTCGTTTAACGATAAAGTGCACGCGAGAATTTGGACTCTGGGTCTCGGTAACCTACATACTATCATCTGTGCCAAGTAAATGGCGTCAACATTGTCATGTGAATTCTATAGAGGCGTTTATCCAACATTTTCAACCGACTAATAAACGTTTATGCGAATACTGGTTATGATTGATTGGGGGAAATTCACGTTTAGACTACTGTGTAAAGGACCTTGGAAACTAAAGCTGGTGATGTTTGTGGGAAATAAACTGGTTAATGCACAGCTGTAAAACTGGGGGGGAAAAAACTGCGAATGCAATGGTTAGGTGAAAAGCTGGAAATCATGTTTTTGTCCAAACTGAATTTCTGAGCTTCTAGATTGGCATTTGAGGGTGGAGCATTACATACGCAAAAAAGTAAGCAATTTTTTCTCATTTGGTCAAAACTACCTTGGTATGCGCTACAGCCAAATCAGAAATTGTGTTTGAGCAAATTGGAATTTTGATTTACGATTATCTATAGTGCGGGTCTTCCTTCTTTGCATGTGTGGCTCCACCTAAAAACTTTCCATTTCTCTCTTAAGTTTAATTATTGATGGTTCGGATCAAAGCTGTAGGCGTTTAATGGAAGATTTATAAACGACCGGTTTATGGACGAGGCTATTGTGAAAGCGAGTTAAGAAACTCAAAAACACATGACTAAGGATTAAATTAATAATCTATATTTGTTGTTGGTGACGCATTTGCTGTATGATAACTCAGTTTTGTCATCATATTTTTGCATCAACTCTTAATTGTTGGATGTGGTCTTTAGCGTTTTTAAGTGCTTCCATTAAAAATGTGGCAATACTTTCTCTTAACACTGGCCGTGATTTTTAACCTGAAGCCTAATTGGAAAGTTCAATTCGAAACTCACTTATTTTGAATAGCTCATGTGTGCATATCCGGCTCAAGTGACCGACTTCTATTCTGTTTATTTTTTTTGAAATTTCATAATTCCAACACCGCTATAACAAGCTAGATATTAAATAATAGAAATTCTAATGTTATTTTTTGGTTTTAGCTCTCTGGACTTTAGTACTCACTCCTTTGGTTTTGTTTACAAATTTAACAACCATGAAACTGGTTCTAGGTTATGATACGATTTCACACCTGCTTTAAGCTCTCGTGTGTGAGAGCAAATCGCTAAGACTTACTAAGTCAAAGTGCAAAATTGCATGCACGTACGAGTGTGTCGGTTAGGTGCCAGTGAAATACCCTTGTACAATAAAATCATTAAGCAGGATACCTACAAAGTATTAGCTAGCGGAGCCAATTACCGAATCTGGGGACAGTGTACCATTCTGTAGATATGACTATCCCAATGGCTAACAAGGTGAGTGATGCACCAGCCACCTGATCTTGATGTGGATGACTTAGAAAGTCAGGATGATGAAGCACTCGTAGTGTCAGTGTGTGTTTAAACTGTATGGACAGCAATAACAACCCATGTTTACACACACAGATTTACTCATGGGTTCTTTATCAACTAACCAACAATTTTACATTGTGAAAGTTCAAGTAGTTATTAAACAAATGCTCTTTTCATTCCTGTTTCGTTTTTGAACATCAGCGACAATACTTGGGCGTGTTGAACATGAGCAGGAATCGGGGAATGGGATTTCCAACACGAAATGCAGGACTCTCGGCATCTTATGGTATATGTTTACCATTTCTATCAATTTGAAAGCTTGAATTTGTCCCGTTTTATACTAAACCTTCCAAACATTTGACTGCTTTTAGTTAATGAATAAAGTTCATCGTGTTGACATTCAAAACATCCGTAAACAAATATCAGTCGTAACTCATAACTTACTCAATCACTTTATTGGAAACAAAATCCAGCTGTTCTTTATTAAAATCAAAGTAAAAGTACATGATGGTTAAACTTATGTTGTGCTTTTGTTTCCTGGTCACAATGTTGAGCTTAAGCGTAAGCTACCGTGAACCCTGGAGTCCAAATTCAAAGAAATACCTAGCTATTTCTTGGATAAATTCAATTTTGCAGTCATCGTCATTCGTGTTTTTTCCAGTTTTGTTTCTAGCGCAGTGTTATAAAATTGCCCAAAGTGAATTTTGACATTACCGGTACCGTAAGTCCCAACCGTTGCATTTATCACTAGTATGTGGAAATTGGAATTGGAAATTGGCTATCTTTTTTATTTTTTTTATTTCATTTTTTGCCTTTGTGCTTGTGCACTTTATCTGCATGTAGAACGTTTATTTTTATCCTCCCATAAATTATAAAAATGCTGAACCTGTCTTGAGATTTTTTAACTCGTAAACCACAAGTCCCGTGATGGAATGAGTACATTTTATGATGCAATAATATGATGCCAAAATGTGTTTAACCGAGCTGGGTGGGTTTAGTGTTTACGCTTTGTGAATTGGAATTTAAGAACCCGTCTCACATAATCCTTACCCTAGCGCTGTGTGTGCCAACTGAAACCGTAACCAGTAACCACTTATGGATGTTCGCTACCTAAGCTTACTAAATCAAACCCAGTCTTTTTAGAGAGGGCGAATACGTAATCTGACATTTCAGCATTTTTGACAGGATTCTTGGCTTTCCAGGTGCTTTTCATTTGGCTTCCATCTCGTTTTTAAGTTATTAGACTTGGTATCGATGGTGGAGCCATCTGCAATTTCAATATTATTTTATCCCTGGACTAAGTTTTCTGATTTGTGATTTCCGGATTGGCTTCCTTGTGTTTTTTTGGTTATTTGTGTTTATTTATTGCTTCTCGAATAATAAGTTTAAGATTTCTTTATTATTATTTAGCTCGTAGCGAGTTTTACTAGTGCGGCGGAACAAGTCGAGTCAAGCTGTGGAGTTTTATGAAAAAATAATTTTATATTTTGCTCCAGTTTAAAAAATAGATACGTTAATAATACGTTTAAATACCAATTTATAGGTCACTGTCTGCTCGCAGATGGTGCATTAAATTGCCTTTGCATATTTGGTTGCCCGTCTATTTGTAGGAATTCACACGCCACCCCAACCCCAAATTTTTGATATCCGAGTGAACTAAAGCTTAGTTATTCTGGCCAAACTTTTTCTACTGTGTAGTACAACAGATGCGATGAACCATAACTATGCAATCATCCAGCCAAGATAAACAAAAAACAACAACTTTGAGAGCAATGTGCTTTGCTTTTTAACTGAAATTAGGGAATCGACAATAAAAGTTTTATAGGGTTGAGCATAAAAACAGTTACCCACTTTTTTACATCATTTTTCTAACTTCCATTTGATTTAAAGTTCAGACACATTTAAAGTACAAAGGGTTTCTCATCAAAGTTTAATGTATAAACTGTGTATGAACTGATAATATATGAATCAAATGTGTCAGCTATGATAACTTTAGGTTTTCTAGGGGAATCCGGAATAGTTCTTTCAAAAATAGACCAGCTCCTACTTTTTTTGTCTCAATTATGACCGCTGTATCGCTTTGGGGATCTTTAAAAGAATTTTCGTATACAATTTTGAATGTTAAAGGTTATTTGACGTTATATAGTAGACTTTGTACTTGATATTTAATTGAGTATAAAAATCAAACACGCTTAATTTACTCATTTCTTTGCGATGAGGCTTTTGTGAATAAGGTTGGCATCTATTTCAATCCTGCTGGTTATCAGTTTCCGAAGAGATTATAGTATCAATCGTCCTTATCGCAAAATTCTGTTTAGAAAATATGGATCCCAACAATAAATAGACGCTCACTTACCCCTCAATAATCTGGTTGATTTAATGATTACTCATACACTACATTGGTAGTGGACGAGGGCGATTATAAGTCTAGATTTGTCTTTTGTGAACCAAGTGCCAAGTTCCGTGCCTTGGAAATTTTTCCTGCTGGATATTTCAAAGAATATAGTATAGGGACGCGAATGTGCTTGAAAATTATTTACCAAGACCAACATGATGTCAGAACGTAGAAGGTCATCCAGAGTAAGGATCGAATATGGAGGTAATTAAGAATTGATAGTTCTGGTTTTTTGAAGTGAATTGCCAGACACCTGTTTGTACTTTTTGTCGGTAGAATATACTATACGTGGTCATGCATAATCACTGCTCAAGACACAAAAGTAAACGAATTTACAAAAAATTGCTGTAGTTTGACTTGGTTTTATATAGACAGAGTTTTAAGAATGAAAATCTATTTTATATTTTCTCGCATTGTTAGCTTATTTTTTCTTATGTATAATTCGCGTAAGTTTCGTAGGGTCTCCAAACGGCTTTGCTCGACTTGCTGCGCTGGTAGTTTTCATTTGCTGTGACAGGTTCACATAGTTAGCCCCTAAAAATTGTAGGCTAGTGCCTGCATTTTTGTTATCCCCTCGTCTGCTTAACTTTGCATGTTCAGCATGTGTTTGATCATTAGCTAGCTGGCTGTTGGCTTTTACTAACTCTAGGCTTGCGACTCAAAGCCAATTTCCATTTTTCTAGTGGATGTCGACGACGATGCATCGGAGGTTGGGAGCGACCAAGCTTTGCTTTCAGCCTCCTCAAAGCGTTATCATGGTTTTGAAAATTCTTCAGGCACGTCCAATCACATGACAGAATCGGACGACTTACCACCTGGGATAGGGCAGTATGACGATTTCCACACCATCGATTGGTTGCGGGACATCGCCCGCGACCGCATGAGACATCGCCACATACACAAGAAGAAGCGGGACTCCATTTGCAACCTGATTCGCGGCGCTCACGATGCTTGGTCTGGATGGGTCTGCGTCTTTTTGGTGGGAGTCATAGCTGGTAAGAATTGCAGACTTTTTTGGTGTCGCAGTTCCCGCCGCATCTACAGATAACTTCATTTTTCAACATGTGACCCTTCTTTTAGGCTGTATGGCTGGCGTTTTGGACATAGGCACGAGGTGGATGGCAAACCTGCGACAAGGAATATGCCCAAAGGCATTTTGGTTAAATCGTGAACAGTGCTGTTGGGCATCTCGAGGCATGAGATTCAAAGAAGATATTTGCCCGGAGGTAATTTTGAACTACCGTAGCTTTGGGATGACGTTCCGAAAGAACTGTAATGTTTATATTACTTTGGTCTGTTTCAGTGGCAACTATGGTCGGAAATATTCAGCGCCGGACGTGATGGTGCCGGTGCTTACATCATTAGATATATATTTTATGTTCTATGGAGCATGTCCTTTATTTCATTGTGCGCTCTGCTGGTCCGCACGTTTGCACCATACGCGGTCGGATCTGGCATAACTGAGGTAAGCTATCACCGACTGGCTTTTGGGCAATTGTATCTTAAATTCAAACTCATGGTTTTTTTCCCCCGTTGTGACAGATTAAAACCATACTTAGTGGATTTATTATAAGAGGTTACTTAGGAAAATGGACCCTCATTATTAAGTCTATAGGCGTTATGCTGGCTGTGTCTGCTGGACTGAGCTTAGGAAAAGAAGGACCTTTAGTGCACGTTGCCTGTTGTATCGGCAATATTATTTCCTATCTTTTTCCGAAATATGGCCGCAACGAGGCCAAGAAAAGAGAGGCAAGTGGATTTTTCAAATTTTCTAATTTTATCAGAGGTCCGTTCAAGATTGATTTAATTTGGGAATAAAAAATTAATTTATATTTTTAGATTCTATCGGCTGCTGCAGCGGCAGGGGTTTCCATGGCCTTTGGAGCCCCTATAGGAGGAGTACTCTTTAGTTTGGAAGAGGTTAGTTCAATTTAATTAAAATCGACACCTGTTCTCGAATAAATCTTAAGGCATTGGTTCGCTGTTCCAATAATCTGTTGGATACAATTCCCCTTCTCTTGTTTTGTTGTTTCGTATCTCACGATCTTCTGAATCTGTTTTAGGTCAGTTACTATTTCCCCCTAAAGACACTTTGGAGGTCTTTCTTTTGCGCTCTCGTATCTGCCTTCATCGTGCGCTCCATAAATCCATTCGGAAACGACCACACCGTTCTCTTTTACGTGGAATACAGCACTCCATGGATGTTTTTCGAACTCATTCCATTCATTCTTCTCGGAGTACTCGGAGTATGTTTTTTTTTTTCTGTCGTCTGATCTGATCTCATCGTGCCGGTGGTTTTTAAAATTGGACATATCTTGTGGCAGGGTTTTGTAGGTGCGATCTTCATCAAGGCAAATATCCGTTGGTGTCATTATCGCAAGTTCTCCAAACTGGGAAAATATCCCATCACAGAGGTATGCCTCCCCTCTTTGTTTTATATGCCTTATCCTTAATTTTGAACTTGTGCCCTAACACATTGTGCTTTTCAGGTTCTCGTTCTGACTTTCGTGACTGCTGTTATTAGCTTTCCAAATCCATATACAAGGTTAAAAACTTGTTTCTAATCTGTGGTTATTTTCAATGGTCGTAACGAGCAATACGAAGGTGGCATTAACACGTTTGTAATTGCAGAATGGACACCAGCGAGTTAATCTCGATGCTGTTTAGCGAGTGTGGGCCTGCGGATAACAACTCTTTATGGTAAGAAGTATTCGTGTTTTGTAAATCCTTGACAACTGCACTACCGTATTTCCAACGAGCTTCAATACGTATTTTTTTATTGCAGTGATTATAAGCGGGATTACAGCAATGTTAACGACCCGGTTAAACTGGCAGCTGCCGGTGAAGGAGTCATCCAATCAGTGTGGCTACTGCTGCTGGCACTGATATGCAAATTGATATTTACGATATTCACATTTGGCGTTAAGGTACCTGCTGGTTTGTTCATTCCTAGTCTTGCAATCGGCGGCATCATGGGAAGGCTCGTAGGCATAGGAATCGAGCAATTGGCCTTGTAAGCAACGCTTTGGATACTGATACAGTTTGATCTGCAAATCATGTACCTTACTTAAAGTTCACGTTGTCTGTACTCTAGTTATTACCCTCACCTTTGGATATTCAGCAACGAGTGCAGTGCCAATTGCATAACGCCGGGCTTGTATGCCATGGTCGGGGCTGCTGCTGCACTCGGAGGAGTCACCAGAATGACAGGTAGTAGTGACAAAGTGTTACGCCGTTGACTTTGCCGAGGTCGCCGTTTAACTTTATCTGCTTTTTAGTGTCTTTGGTGGTTATTATGTTCGAGTTGACGGGCGGTGTCAAGTACATCGTACCGTTGATGGCAGCTGCCATGGCTAGCAAGTGGGTTGGAGACGCTTTGGGCAAGGAAGGAATGTATCCTTTTTTTCACGACATTGCCAGAAAATCTGTTCAATCGATCGGAAACATTTCACTCTGTAATTGGGGAAAATATTATTGATGCCAAACTTAAAGGAGTACTTTATACAAATGTTTGTAGATTTGATGCTGCGTAATTTGCCCGTATTTCCTTAATTTATCAATTCAGTTATGATGCTCACATCAATCTAAATGGGTACCCTTTCCTAGACAGCAAAGACGAATTTACCCATACAACATTGGCAGCTGACGTGATGCAGCCAAAGTAAGCATCACGCTGGTTTCACCAACACATTTAACTCGTCAATGTTCCATTCCCTTTATTGGGTCATTCACACACTGGGTCACTTTAGTTCAACTTAGTTTTTCTTTTGCAGGACCAGTGAGCTTTGCGTGTTAATCCAAGACAGCATGACTGTCAAGGATGTTGGTAAGTTTTAGGTTTTTTTTTAATGTATTTAATGTAACATGTGAAATAAATGCTAGTGCACTTGTCTGTGTACTTATCTGTGTACTGAATTTGTTATTCCAGAAACTATCCTCATGGAAACTGACCACAATGGTTTTCCAGTGGTGATATCAAAGGAATCTCAGTGTTTAGTAGGATTCATCCTTCGGAGGGATTTGCTTCTAGCAATTGGTGGGCTTCCCATTCGTGGATCGACAAGCTTTTCAATGTTGATTTTGTTCAAGTGAAATTTAACTAGACACGTGCTCTTATTTAAAACAGGAAATGCCAAAAATACGGTGGAAGGCGTAACTAGTAATTCAATCGTGCTGTTTACGAATGAAATGGAATCGCCTTGGATTGGACCTCCGCCGGTCAAACTTCGCAAAATTATAGACTTGGTAAGGTCTTCCCATCGTTGCTTTCTTTACGTTTTTACACATTTGAACAATCCGTTAAACTGTTCCTCTGTTCGTATCCGTTCGTAGGCACCTATCACTATTACCGACCAGACTCCTATGGAGACTGTCGTCGACATGTTCCGCAAATTGGGACTGCGTCAAACATTAGTAACAAATACTGGGTGAGTAGTGCCCTACAATACTTTTTTTTAGAGACTTTTGCCACATAGAACCGATGTGCCAATTTAAGAAGTGGTTAACGATTTAAGACAGAATCTTATGAACGTTGTCAAAAACGAATTTTCTTTGTTTCAGGAGGGTATTAGGGATTATTACCAAAAAGGATGTCCTTCGTCACATCAAGCAATTAGCAGACGAGGATCCCCACAGCGTACTGTTCGACTGAACCAGCCCTAGCATTAGGTATCTCCCCAAGTATGTATCACAACAGTTTATTTTTTGTAGCCCAATGAACATTCCTTAGTGGATAATCATGGAAAATGTACCGAAATATGAAGTTTGAGCAGTTTTGCATTGGTATGCTTTTCTGATTCAATCGGACGGCTCTGTTCAAAATTGAGAAATATTGTTTTAACGTTATTTGTATGTGCATTGCGTTAAAACTTGCATTTGAATTAGTCCGTTTTTGTAAGCGCAAGTGCACGACCGAATTATTTTTTTTTTCACCGATTAATCATTTGACTTATGCGCGATATGATAAGTGATCCTTTTTTTTTTGGCGACTTTTTTAGCACTTTTGTATATCAGTTGCATGCTTCATTCTAAATGATAAAATAATACATTATGCATAATTAGGATTTTGCACACGTGAATCTGGTAAACTGCTTCTTTGTTCCTTTGCCAATTCATTCCACACTTAGTCTGAATTTGTCGATTTTATTTTAATAATAAGAGTTATTTAATTTCAGTGATTTTCACTGCCTGTTTGCTTGTCAATGACCAAATAAGGGCAGAATCTTATGCTCAATTATGACAAATTTCAACATAGTTTAGAAACGTTTATAGATAGTACATTTTAGCATTCAGCGTTTAGTAGCTAATTTATCTTCATGAAAAGTAATCATTAAATATAATTGCTCGATTTTCAGACCATTTCTTCATTAGCAGCAATCCTAATTATGCATATTCAAAGACAACTTTAAATACAGTGAATGGTACCATAAACATAGCTTTCATTTGTTAACGAGATTCGTCCGCCTGACAATTAGTAAAAAGAGCAACTGAATTAAGTCAAACTACAACTTTGGTCATTGAAAGTGAATTTATGGTTGAGCTAGTTGTGTGCCTTTTTATATAATATTAATGATAGATTTTTAATTGCGAGTATAAAACTCTTTAATTTTTGTAAATGTGTTTGATTTAATCGTACCAAAAAGCTTTGAAAATAAGATGCCCAAAAGTCACAATTTTCAAGATGAATTATGCTCAACTCTAAACATGATTAATTATTTAATTTCACATAATTCATAAACTGATTTTTATTCAGTTGCATTAGTTCTAAATCGAAATTTTGTGTATGCCAGTTTATGGTCACGATTTCACTGTACCTAAATTTGCACCCCGACACCTGCAAGGTCACTCATTTACGTATTATCCTTGCAATGCGACTATTTATAATTAATTGTGCTACCTAGATTGGAGGAAAGCGATATTCAAACTTTTCTCGTGATGTGTATATAGTAGGCATGTTTAGCACAATCATTGTATTTGTATTTGGAAGTCTTTATTGAGATGCACCTCAGGTACCGTGACTTGTGTTTTACACCATTATTTAATGTAATTATGGCTGGAGTTTGTGGTGGCAACGTTTACTTCCAAAACATTTAGTGTTTATTAATAAACATCAATTATTCAAAGTTTACTAGAAGTTGTGAAGTTCGCGTCAACGACGTAAATTTGGTTACACGCACCGAGATTTACACTTGTGTTGTATTCAGTAAAAAATTCTACTAACGTGGGCTCGGCCTAAGATGCGAGACTCGCTTCCCAGTCAAGGTTGGTGGGGATTTATCGATTAAAGAATTTGTACCGAGGTCTCCTTTGGCACAAAAAATATTCTTTTATTGCTTCATATAATTTACCGGGTTCCATTTGCATTTCATCTAAGATTCAAATAATTCATTTTTAGCAAATGAATTGGGAAATTTATCATTTATTTGAACTTTTGGATAAATGCAGATAAACGTTTATATCATCAACGATACAATGCTTCGATTTCTCCTTGTAGCGATTCACACTCGTGTCCCCGCAGGCTGTTTATTAAATGAATTGCTGTTAATCGAGAAGATGCCATTCTTTGGGTGTCCTGAAATAAAGCCAAAAGTAATCTACGCTGTAAAAATAAATCATCATCTTCACAACTTAAATTTGACATATAATGTGAGCACAAAATTCTACGCCATGATATAAGGGTATACATACCTTCACGAATTGGTCTTTGGAATTTTGTGACGATAAATTGATCTTCATTAACTCGGCAAAGACTTGATCGCTCAGAAATGGATTCTGCATTAGTGCCTGAAATGTTGAATTTTTCAAGACAAAATCTGAGGCACACTGTTCACAAAACGTTAGACAAAAGTTCTTTGGATCTAATGCCAAAGGTGGTGAATGACCTTATTTAATGCTGATACTGGGTCCTCCAAAACAGTTGTTATTTCATCTATTGACATATCTGTAACAAGTGGTTGTAGTGCAGTGCCAATGCCATCTGCACTAAGTGTACTATTGCAGAGCTTTAGATTGGCAAAGACCTGGAGTTTGAATAATTACACTATTAATATGTACATGACATGTAAACACAAGGCCCTTGATGTGGTAACAAATGGACTCACCGTCTGGCAATATTTGGCCCATTTACATGCTCGGTGCAGTTCTTCACAATCCCAGTTTTCGTGACAGCTCGCAATTGGAAGAAGTTCGGTTAGGAAATAATGGAAATGGTCAACAATTGCTCGTGGAACAGTTGTCATGGAAGTAGAGATAGGATAAATTAACTTAGTATGCTTTGAAAATTAGAATGTTACATGAACCATCTATGCATGGACACAACTTTCATGGGACTACTTTCTATCTCTCTTTTTAAATCTTCGCACTGTGTAAATTGGCCGCGCGGGAGTGCTCACCGTATTCATCCGCGCATTTAAAACTTGTGTTTGATTCGGAAGTTAGCTTATTAATTGATGCGAAATTATAAGGTAAGTAAGACGGTAAATTAGCATTTGTAACTATTATTATATTTATAAATAGTTCATACAGAACATGTTTCATTCCTTTGAAATACTGTTTAAAATGGATTTCGACCTGACATTCTTTACGATCGACTTCATGACGTGTGCAACAGTTGTCGAAATGTTGCATTCTTCGCATTCTTGATATTATAAAAAGTTTCTAGAACAGTTCTAATTCGATGTATGATAAGTGTAGACAATTGTCCGTGATTAGGTCCTGTTTCCCACTGGTATTTTTATATATTTTTTATATTTCTCATTGCTTTTTAAAATAATTTAATGTGGCATTACATCAAGTCAATAATCTCGAGCCTTCCCAGCTGTTGCTGTTAGTATGTGGTATAAAAAGTATAAAAATTATGAAAAACTATAATCCATAAGCAGGAAAAATAACTGATGAGATAGGTGTTATTGTAATTGTATTTTCATTTTTAGATCAACTTGAAATTTGAGTGATGCATGCATGGTGTCAAACGATCAATTGGGAAACTTTCCATCTTTGGGATGTATGTAATTAAGTTACAAAAAATACCAAGGCAATATAACTATATGGCACATCCTTTATTCATGCTGAAAAGTGGCAATCATAAGAACTTTTAACTACATGCTCTATCTGTGCAGACACATGAAAATGTATTTCTTGTAATACATTTTTATTTTTACTTCATTAACAACAAACGTAAAGTACTTGTCATTCTGTAGTCAGGTTTGTAACTCGATCATTAACTTAATTCCATATGATGGTCACCAAAATCGAGCAGGTCATTTAGTTATCGTATGTGGACAAACCAGATATATACATTTTAATCCTTGTGGATCGATATAGTGGGGCGGTGAATAGCGATGTTAATAACAAGGATTAATTCGTCCAATCCTTCGTGCACGTTGACATGATTTATCTGGGCAAGGCTAGGTTGAGAAATCATTTCTTGGAAATCTGGGTTATTGTAGGCTTCAGTCTGAAATTCAACGCAATATATACTCAGCATTAGACTGCCAATGATATTATTTGATAAAGTGGTTAGTTCTGGAGCCACAAATAACCAACAATATAATTCTCGTATCTTTCACGAGTGATGTGCTCACATCATACATACCTTTAATTGGTGACTAATGTGGTCGATTTGCTGCCTCCAGTATCCTCGGCCAGGACTGCCTTTTTGCAAATATTTTGAAATTCCGTTTAGTCGCTGCCGGTCTTCGGTCTGGCAGCCTTGTTCTTTACAGTCAGCTTTTTCTTCCTCCAGTGTCTGGCATGCCTTCGATTCCTCTTGTAATTCATTTCCAACTCTCTTTGAAACCATCTGTACCTTTGGTGCCCTTTGTAATGGAGGATTGCGTGATGGCAACACCTTGTTAGGCTGATCAATTTCAGGCTCTGTTTGCGTGGCCTTTAAATCTGTGTCAGTGGTGGCTTGGACTTGTTTGTCTTCTTGCTGAATGTGTACTGGTGGCTGTAACAACCATGACTACAGTGTTATACTAAACGTTCTTCCAGTGTTTAGCCATACAATCAGACTAATTTAAAATATAAAATGCCTCTACCTGCATTGGCAAGTCAACTGGTTGTTCAGAATATAAATCTGTGTTATTTTCTATTTCGCTTAATATTTGTTGTTTGTCGGTATGGATGGCAGTCTGATCTAGCGCTTCTTGTGGAGTATCCACACCAGCATGAATCAAATCACTTGTCTGCCTGTATAGACAATTAAATTAATTAATTTGTTTTAATGAAAAAGTATATATGGGTTAAATTACTTCCATTTCATCCACGGCATCTTCCTGAATATTCAGTTGTTCGTCAATGCTTGGTTGAGCACCATTGCTATTATTTCCTTCGGTTTTTTCTTGATATGTGTTATGCTGATGAACAAGTAGATCTTTGGCCGAATTTTCCTCGTCTTGCACTTTTACACATTGGTCAACCTCATTGTCCAACTTTGGGTCATCATTAATTTGTTCTTCTTGGTGTACAATGCTGAAATTGTTGTCGGCAGGCTCATCTGTTTTCTTGTACATCTCGCTAAAAATGAATTTTTGATAAACTAGCTATACCCTAGGATTGACATTGTTATACTGTGCCATAACATGCATAATACATTTTTCAGAAACACTGGCAATTTTCCATATATAATATACTGCTGCCAGTATCTGGTCAGATACTTACTCAAGTTCGCCTAATCCTGCATCTGCACTAGGAAGGGTGTCACCGTTGATCTCTTCGTCAACCATGACACCGTCATTAAGATTCAAAACGTCTTGTACCTCGTTTTCTTGTTCAAATGTTGGGCTAATAGCAATTTCAACTGGGTTTTCCTCGCTTTGATCTATGGCTTTGTTAGAAAGTTTGCCATCGTTATTAATTTCTGCTGTGGATGTTCTCTTCCTTTGCTTAGGTGATGCTGGGTGCACGGCCACATTAAACGACTTGGTGACCACTGGACTTTTCTGCTTGAGCTTTTCGATTACTGCGACAGCCTTTACGGTTCGAGGTTTGTCGCCGCCTTTAAGGACGAACGGCTTAGTGTAGCGCAATGTCACGGTGTTGAGGTTCCACGTCTCGAAGGGATCCGGTGTTCGCCCATTGACGGAGAAATATACGACTGCACGTGGTGAGTCACACGTTATCTCAATTTGGGTTCTGGAATCAATGCTTTGCCTGCCCTTGTAGTATATTGGCTTGCACAATGGCGTGATGGAAGGTGCATTAACAGTCATTGTGCCCATTATTCAATCATGCGTGACTATACGACACCTTAAAAATTGCTAGGTTTTCTGAAATATGCAGTTATTATACACATATTAATTTATTGACATTTTTTGTTATAATTTATGGTTTAGTTTTTGGTAAACGTATCCATAAATGGATTTTCAAAAAAAAAAAAAAACTCATCCAGGTTGGATTTCATTTAATTGAATTGCGGATTATCTGGCTTGTTGTATTGTACAATTTCACGCAACAGTCCATTACGGTACATTAAACCTACCTTATAATGGGCCATTAACAATTTATGGTTTCGTTTCTAATCAGAAAATTAATGTTTACTCGCATTGACGCTTAGCTTCTTGTGTACTAGTTTCTTTTGTTGCCATGGTTACACTATTGAAATTTACCTTGTGCAGATTTAGTCATGGGTGGTCTCGTGCAACTTTGCTCTAGTATAATCATCGTCCTGCCTTTAGACTTTTATAATGACAAATTTCGATCTAGCCAATAATACAATTACTTAAAAGTCATGATATGCAGTCTGTGACTTAACACTGCAAAAGGTCCATTGAGTGCAGACCTCAATTCAATTCAACTCAGTACCCTACAGTCAGCAAATAAATGCCATATGGTAGGGG